>CAUYQV010050491.1:0-34821 GCA_963574575.1 Galagoides demidoff
TCAATCATGCTGTAATTAAAGATGAGTTTTACCAAAAGATACAGATTGTCCTTTCTAGTGTTATTAAAAATGCCTAACAAAATATTGTATTACCAACAAAACTGCTGCTTAGCATAATAACCCAGTAATTAACTCTCCTAGCCCTCTTTCTGAAAACACTTCAATATTTTAAAGATATAATTCATACACAAAATTACACTCCATAGAATTCAAACTATATCCCTTTATAAAGTTGCAATATCTCCATAATGGGATTTATTACTGCAATGGGGAAAAAATAGGAAGGAAAAAAGACTCTTCAGGGCTATAAACCACGACCGCGGCACGGACGCACCCAGCGCGGAAGCTGCCTGGAAACCGCCTCAAAGCCGGGGACTCGCTGCGGCAGGAGAAGCGGTGGGTGCAGCCGTCAGGCTCCAGTGTTCCCGAAGACCCCAAGCCCCACCAAACTCACGCTGACGCATGGTGACGTCAGCGCTGTTTGTCTTATTTAGAGAGGGTTCTATTCATGTCTCTTGCCCATTGATATATGGGATTGTTGGCTTTCTTCATGTGGATTCATTTGAGTTCTCTATGGATCCTAGTTATCAAGTTATTGCCTGATTCAAAATATGCAAATATCCTTTCCCATTGTGTAGGTTGTCTATTTGCTTTGGTTGTCTCCTTAGCTGTACAAAAGCTTTTCAATTTCATTAAGTCCCACTGGTTTATGGCTTGGAGCCTGTGGCTCAAGTGGCTAAGGTGCCAGCCATGTACACCCAAGGTGGTGGGTTCGAATCCAGCCTGGGCCCACCAAACAACAATGATGGCTGCAACCAAAAAATGGCCGGGCGTTGTGGCGGGCGCCTGTGGTCCCAGCTACTTGGGAGGCGGAGGCAGGAGACTCGCTTGAGCCCAGGAGTTGGAGGTTACTGTGAGCTGTGACGGCACAGCACTCTACCCAGGGGGACAGCTTGAGACTCTGTCTCAAAAAAAAAAAAGTCCCACTGGTTTAGTTTGTTGTTGGGATTGCCGTGGAGGTTTTCCTCATAAAGTCCTTTCCCAGGCCAGTAGCTTCCAGTGTTTTCCCCACACTTTCTTTGAGGATTTTAATTGTTTCATGCCTCAGATTAAGGTCTTTTATCCATCTTGAATCAATTTTTGTGACTGGAGAAAGGTGCAGGTCTAGTTTCAGTTTTCTACATGTGGATATCCGGTTCTCCCAGCACCATTTATTGAATAGGGATCCTTTCCCCCAGTGTATGTCCTTGTTTATCAAAGATTAGGTGGCTATAAGATGTCAGTTTAATTTCCTGGTTTTCTATTCAATTCCAAATGTCTATGTCTCTATTTTTGTGCCACTACCATCAAGTCTTAACCACTATGGCCTTGTAGTACAGCCTAAAGTCTGGTATGCTGATGCCTCTTGCTTTGTTTTTATTACTAAGAACTGTGTAGCTATATGGGGTTTTTCTGGTTTCATACAAAGCGAAGAATTGTTTTTTCTAAGTCTTGAAAGTATGATATTGGTATTTCAATAGGTATGGCATTGAATTGGTAGATTGCTTTAGGAAGTATAGACATTTTAACAATATTGATTCTTCCCAGCCAAGAGCATGGTATGTTCTTCCATATGTTAATATCCTCTGCTATTTCTTTTCTTAGAGTTTCATAATTTTCTTTATAGAGATCCTTCACCTCTTTGTTAGGTATATTCCTAGGTATTTCATTTTCTTTGAGGCTATGGTGAAGGGAGTTGTGTCCTTAATTAGCCTCTCATCTTGGCTGTTATTGGCATATACAAAGGCTACTAACTTGTGGACATTGGTTTTATATCCTGAGACATTACTGTATTTTTTGATGACTTCCAGGAGTCTTGTGGTTGAGTCTTTGGGGTTCTCTAAGTATAAGATCATATTTTCAGCAAAGAGGGATAGTTTGACCTCCTCTGCTCCCATTTAGATGTCCTTTATTTCCTTCTCTTACCTAATTGTATTGGCCAGAACTTCCAACACTATGTTGAATAGTAATGGTGACAGAGGACAACATTGTCTGGTTCCAGTTCTAAAAAAGCTTTCAGTTTTACTCCATTCAGTAAAACAATAGCTGTGGGTTTCTCATAGATAGCTTTCATTAGTTTAAGAAATGTGCCACTTATGCCTATGCTCGTCAGTGTTCTAATTAGAAAAGGATGCTGGGTTTTATCGAATGCTTTTTCTGCATCTATTGAGAGAATCATATAGTCTTTGTTTTTGCTTCTGTTGATATGGCGAATAATGTTTATGGACTTGCGTATGTTAAACCAGCCTTGCATCCCTGGGATGAAACCTACTTGATCATGGGGTATGACTTTTTGATGATAAGCTGTAGTCTCTTGGCTAGGATTTTGTTGAGAATTTTTGCATCTATATTCATTAGTGAAATTGGTCTGAAGTTCTCCTTTTTCGTTGGGCCTTTTCCTGGTTTTGGTATCAGGGTGGTTTGCTTAGTAGAATGCGTTGGGAAAGATTCCTTCCTCCTTAATTTTTTGGAATAATTTCTGCAGTATAGGAATAAGCTCTTTGAAGGTTTGATAGAATTCTGGTGTGAAGCCATCCGGACCAGCACATTTTTTGTTGGGAGTGTTTTTATTGTTTCTTTGATCTCAGTTTGAAATTGGTCTGTTTCTTTGATCTCAGCTTGAAATTTGTCTGTTCAGGCGCTCTACTTCTTCCTGCCTAAGTCTAGGGAGAAGGTGTGTTTCCAAATACTGGTCCATTTCCCTCACATTATCAAATTTCTGGGCATAGAGTTTCTTGTAGTATTCAGAGATTATCTCTTGTATCTCAGTGGCATCTGTTGTTATTCCCCCTTTTTCATTTCTGATTGAGGTTACTAGTGATTTTGCTTTTCTATTTCTAGTTAGTCTGGCCAAAGTTTTATGTATTTTATTTTTTCAAAAAACCAACTCCTTGTTTCATTAGTTTTCTGAATGATTCTTTTGTTTTCAATTTCATTAATCTCTGATCTAATTTTGGATATTTCTTCTGCTGGGTTTAGGCTTAGACTGTTCTTCTTTTTCCAATTCCATGAGATTGCTTGTGAGTTTCTTGATGCGCTGTCTGTCTGTTTTTCAGATGTAGGCATCTAAAGCAATAAATTTTCCTCTCAGGACTGCTTTTGCTGTATCCCACAGGCTTTGGTAGCTTGTGTCTTCATTATTGGTATGCTCAAGGAACTTAATGATTTCCTTTTTTATTTCTTCCTTCACCCAACTGTCATTCAGCATATGGTCGTTTAATTTCCATGTCTTTGCGTGGGGTTGAATGTTTTTGTTGGAGTTGAGTTCCACCTTTTAGTGCCTTGTGGTCTAAGAAAATACAAGGTAAAATTTTAGTTCTTTTGATTCTGTTGAGGTTTGTTTTGTGTCCTAGGATATGATCAATTTTTGGACAATGTTCCATGGGCCAATGAGAAGAATGTATATTCTTTAATTTGGGATGGAGTATTCTATACATGTCTATCAAGCACAGTTGTTCTAGGGTCTCATTTAAGTCCCTTATATTTTTAATTTCTGTTTAGAGGATCTGTCCAACTGTAAGAGGAATGTTAAAGTCCCCTGTTATTATGGTGTTATAGGATACCATATTGCTCAGAATAATTAAAGTCTGTTTCAAGAATCTTGGAGCATTTAAGTTGGGTGCATAAATATTTAGAATTGAAATGTCTTCTTGTTGTATTTTTCCCTTGACCAATATGAAGTGTCCATCTTTGTCTTTTTTGACTTCAGTTTCTTTAAATCCACTTGTATCTGGAAATAAGATTGCAACCCTGCTTTTCTTCTGAATTCTGTTTGCCTGAAAAATTATCTTCCAACCTTTAACTCTGAGTTTTAATTTGTCTTTTGAGGTTAGGTGTGTTTCCTGCAGACAGAAGATGGATGACTTGTGTTTTTTAATCCAGTCAGCCAGTCTAGGCCTTTTCAGTGGGGAATTCAAGCCATTGACATTTATTGAGATAATTGATAAGTGTGGTAGTGTTCTATGCATTTTATTTTGTTAAAGTCCATTGTTTAGTTTTATCTTTTGCATCATTGTATAAGCTAGGTTCTGTCCTTTAATTTCTGCATGCTTGCTTTGCTGGTGGCCCATTGTGATGGTCAGTATGTAGAACAGGTTGAAGTATTTCCTCAATGTTTGCATATCAATAAAAGATTTGGTATCTCCATCAATTTTAAAGCTTAGCTTAGCAGGACATAGAATTTTAGGCTGGAAATTATTCTGTTTAAGTAGATTAAAGGTAGATGACCATTGTCTTCTGGCTTGAAAAGTTTCATTAGAGAACTCTGTAGTCACCCTGATAGGTTTGCCCCTGTAGGTCAATTGGCACTTACTCCTGGCAACTTGAAGAATTTTTTCTTTTGTCTTGACTTTGAACAGGTTCATCACAATGTGTCTTGGAGAAGCTCTGTTAGAATTGAGGTGACCTAGGGTCCTATATCCCTCTGAAAGGAGTGTGTCAGAATCTTTGGTGACATTTGGGAAATTTTCATTGATAATATATTTTAGTATGGCTTCCATTCCTCTGGGGCATTCTTCTTCCTCATCTGGGATACCTATAACTCATATGTTTGAATGCTTCATAGAGTCCCATAATTCTGTCAGTGAACATTCTGCTTTCTCTGTCTTTTTTTTCCTGCCTCTTTAACTGAGTTATCTGAAGAGCTTTGTCCTCAACCTCTGAGATTCCTTCTTCTGCATGTTCTAATCTATTGTTGATACTTTCTGTTGCATCTTTAAGTTTCCTAATTGGCTGCTTCCATTCCTTCAGCTCTGCCACATCCTTCCTGTATTCTTCGTATCATTCATCTCTTATTTGATTCTGTTTTTGGATTTTCTTTTGGTTATTTTCCACTTTCTCAGCAATTCCCTTCATTGTTTTTATCATCTGTATTTTAAATTTTCCTCTGTCATTTCTAACATTTCTTTATAGCTGGAATCCTCTGCAGGAGTTACCGGATGGTCCCTTGGGGGGCTGCTCTGGACTGGTTTTCATGTTGCCAGGATTTTTTCTGCTGATTCTTCCTCATGAGTGTTTTCTTTTATCTGTTTCCTTGCCCCTAATTTTCCTTTCACTTTCGCTTGCTTTTTAAGTTACTGTGCCTCTGGCCTAAAGTTTGGATGAGACCTTTTGGTAAAGGACTAGAAGGATGAGAAATTTGAAGAGCAAGAAGGGAAAAAAGATTTTTAAAAAATAGAAAAAAGAGAAAGGAGAGGGGGTGAGTAAAAGGGAATATTGACAAAAAGAAGAGAGCCACAGAAAGAGGGAGACAGAAATAATAAAAGTGTATAGTAGGGTACTTTGACCCACAACTTAATATCCCCCAACCTCTAGTGGTGCTGGGTTGGGTGGTTACCCTTAAGTTCAGCAGCTATTTGCCAGCCTGAAAAGACATGGTACCCCATCTCCACCCAATAGAAAGAAAAGACAAAAATACTACAAATCAAACCCAAACTAACAAACAGAAAACCTTACAGGGTAAAACTAGGGGGAAAACCAAATAACTGGGGTAGAAACACTAGCAAAAATGAAGTTCTTACTAGAAAAAGAAAGAAAGGGAAAAAAAAACAAAAAAAATCTGGGGGGAGGGCAGGGAAGTTGAGAAAAAAAGTCTAAAAACAAAGGAGTGTACATATCTTACAGAATATTGTCTGGACAACAGGTGATCTTCTGGGGTATGAGATGCTAATCACAATGCTGATATAGCTGTATGAGATGGAGATTGGAGGCCCCTGCTGACTACTTTGTCCTCAAACATGGCAGGGTTTGGAGCCTGATTCTTTCCTCAGCACACTTAAAGGACATTTTAAACCATTAACCGTGGCTAAGCTGAAGCATTCCCAGGAAAGCACTTGTCACTGGGATCTCTCCTGAAGTGGCTGCCTGCTTACCTGGTGTGCCAAAACTGGCCACACACTATGCCCCTAAGGGCTAAGGTCACAGGGCAGCCATCCACTGCCAAACACTGGAAGTTCTGCTCTTCCCCAGAGGCCTTGGGTGTTGCTCAGTCACTAAATCACTGGCCCAAGGTCTGCCAGGCTGGGCCTCTCTCTGTGACCCTGAGGACATAGCCTGCAGGGGCAGTTCTCCTACACTGGCTGGGCAAGCGGATGGCCTACAGCAGAACAATGTTAGCTCCATTCCAGCCCAGCAGCTCAGTCCCGTGCCCTGGACAACAGTTAAAGTCCCCCACACTCTCGCCCAAGGTAATTCAACTGAGTGTCCAAGTCCATACAAATAAAACAACCCACAGGGAAGGTGTTCTGTGTCTGCAGTCTCGCTGCTGTTGTGGGTATAGCTGCAGCAGCCTGTTCGCAACCACTTGCCAGTTCTCCACTGCTTTTGTCCTCCTCTGGGGGTCCAGAAGTCTGTCATTGGCTCCCTGCATCCCCAAAGGGGTGTTTCTGGGCAAAGCCCACAAGCCAGAGATGCCTGGAGTCTTCTCTTCCCAATCTCACTGCTCCTGGTTGCAAAGAAGCTGTTACTTGGCCACCATCTTGTTCCACCCCCAGCTTTAGTTCTAGCATCTTGTCTTTAATATTGGCAGGTAGAAAATCATCTGCCCAATTTGAAGCATAGAATAAAATAGTGGCTTCAGTTTTTAAAAAATAACTATTCCTACTATCATTTCCTTAGATACTCCTATAATAATATGAAATTTATTAATGTTATAAAGTATTACATATTATTTGAAGACAGATTATATGTGATTTTAACATACTCCATCAGTCTATATGTATTAGACTGATGCCTTATCTAAAATATTTGGAGTTTGTATGATAGGTATATCTTAACAATTTTACTACCATGTATTGTGTAATAAATGTATATTTACTTGTAGAAGCTGCTGCTAACTTTTAATGTTGTTTAGTTTTTAGGTACTGAAAATGGATATTTATGAAATCCACATTGTCTGTTAAATAAAATGCCATTCTGCAGAGGTAATAATTCCACTGAAATAATATTGCCCATTACAGAATTGTTCCAGTTAATGAGCTAAATCTCTGCCAAACATTGGAAATTTCATAGAATATAGGTAATGTTGAATTGGAACTTGGAACTTTTATCAGAAGCTATAGTCAGTTTTTTAAGAAAAAGTTTTATGCTTTCTCTAAGCTGATTTACTAAAGAAATCATGTTTCATGTTTTAGAAACAAAATCTTCCTTTTCTTTTTCATTTTTTAAATTTAATAACCAGGACTCAGAGTAAGAACAAAATTGCCATAAACAGGATTAAAAGTGAATTTGAATCTACTGAAAAAATTCATCTAAATTGATGAAAATAGGCATTATGTTTTCATTCTGCTTCAAGAATGAGATGTAGTCAATATTCTTATATGAAAAGAACCATCAGCTCACTATAGCAGTCACATATCAGTTCCAATTCAGTACCCGATGAACACCAATGGGGGTCAGTCACTGACCCCAAAATACTACAATTTGCCAAAAAACTATATATCTTATATATCATTGTACAAGTAACTAAGACTTTAATCACATTCTCTGCATACTCCTTCCATTATAGTTTCATCTTTGGTGCGTGTCTGGGACAGATGTATTTGTTGCATTCAATGCATGCCTTCATGTATTTCCAGTTTCTCTGCTAGGGGGGCAAAGGTAGCAGCAAATTTTTTTTTTTTTTTTTTTTTTTTTTTTGGTAAGCTTTTCACTGTCTCGTAACTTACTTTTGGTTTGGTGTGAACCATTCCTCTTGTCACTGTGCCTTGTCCTTGATTGTATTCATGTCCACAAAGATTCAGTTGTCATTGTATCTTTTTTATGGAGACTGTGTACATTTTGGGGGAAACTTCTTATGTTTTCTTCACAGAACTATCATGCCAAATCTTTCAAAAAGTACTTTATTCCCAATAGTTTCTCTGAATGAAGTTGCAACCAGTACGTAATTGTTTCTATGAAAAATCACATATGAATTGTATGATACGGTGTCAGTGATGTTCAAGAAAAACCAGGGGCCAACGCCGAGTTTCTTAGCAATAGGAATATGTTCTCCCACACTTATCAAGTGCATCAACATCTGCTTTAGTAGCACTATAATAGTATATCAGGCTTGTTATCTGTCACCTTCATATTTTCATGCGGTTTGGAAAGTATTGTAACTACCTTTCCTGTCTTTGGAACATAACTTACTAATGTCACAGAGGGAGAGAAGGCAAATCTTACTGTACCAGCTGCAGCATTTTTCATCAATGTTGGCCTGAGTTCTGGAGGCAGATCCCTTTAATCACTTCAAATGGTAGAAACAATGCTTATATTCTTGCAAAGCAAGTTGAAAGCCAGGGCAATGGAGGTAAACTTTCTGTCCATGGTAATGTTTTTCCTGACTAATCCAAATGACAATTCTGAACCAGTCTTTTTACAATCTCAGAGCCACTATTATCATTTCTTGGAAGATTCTCTGATTTCCCTGTATAATGGCTCCACCCCAAAACAGTAGTTTATAGAAGAATCACACAAAAGATTCACCATATTTCCATACATACCAGATGTAGTTGGTATATAAAGTCTGAGCTCACAATGCCCATGGAAAAACATCACTTCCTCATCAACAGTGACAGACTCATGAGGATTCTAATAAAGTGAGAGCTCTTGAACTGGAGCAAACTCATGCTGTCTGAAAGCTTCATGTGCTGAAGCTTTCTTGATGGGGATTGCATTGAATCTGTAAATCCCTTTGGACAATGTGGATATTTTAGCAATGTTGATTCTACCAATCCATGAGCATGGTATGTTTTCTATTGTTTGTGTCATCTGCTTTTCTCAGTGTCTTCTAATTCTGCTTATAGAGATCTTTCACCTCCATGGTGAAATATTTTCCAGAGCATTTTATTTTCTTTGTAGATATTATGAGTGATATTGAGTCTCTGATTTGACTCTGAGCTTGACTGTTACTGGCATATGGGAATGCTACTTGTTTGTGCACATGGATTTTGTAACCTGAGACTTTGTTGAACTTATCAATTCTAGGAGTCTTTGGAATTTTCTAGATACAACATCATGTGAATAGTGACAGTTTGAACTCATTTTCCTGATTTGGATACCCTTTATTTCTTTTTTTTTTCCTGAGTGCTCTGCCCAGGACTCTAGTACTATGTGGAATGGAAGTGGTGACAAGGTAGCACCCCTGTCTTGTTCCCAAACTTTGGAAATTCTTTCAACTTTTCCCTTTTCAGTATGATTGGCTGTGAGCTTGTCATATATGGCTTTTATATCATATTCATATCCCTTCTATGCCTTGTTTGTTGAAGGTAGTATTGGTTTTTGTCAAATGCTTTTCCTGCATCTACTGAGATGATCATATGATCCTTGTTTTGTTTCTGTAATAAATGACATTTATTGATATATATATATCAATAAATATATATCCTTCCCTGGGATGAAGCCCCTTGGTTATGGTGGATTTTTTTTTTTGACGTGCTATTGAATTAGGTTTGCTAGTATTATATTGAAGATTTTTGCATCTTATTCATAAGGAATATTGGTCTGTAGTTTTCTTTTTTCATTGTGTCCTTTCCTTTTTTGTGGTATCAACATGATGATTTCCTCCATCTCAATGTTATGAAATAATTTCTTTAGTATAGAAATCAACTCTTCTTTATAGATCTGGTAAAACTTGGCTATGAATCCATCTGGTTCTGGTCTTTTTATAGTTGAAAAAATTTTTTTCAGGTTAATGTGAGGATAAAATAACCAAATTACAATATTTGAATTTGTTAGGTATAGTCCCTGTTGTAGTTATGTTAGCTATAAGTTTCTTTACTATTTTGATATTTTACTGCTCATTATTGGTCTGTTCAGGAGTTCTGTTTCTTCCTGTTTGAGTCTTGGGTGAATGTGTGATTCTAGAAATTTGTCCATTTCCTCTACATATTCCAGTGTATGTGCACAGAGATTTTCATAGTATTCACAGACGATCTTTTGTATTTTTGTGCTATCAAATGGAATATCTCCTGTTTCATTTCTGATTGAGCTTAATTGGATTCTTTCTCTTCTTTTCCTTGTTAATCTACCAAGAGGTCTATCAATTTAGTTTATCTTTTTAAAGAACCAACTTTTTGTTTTTGTTGATCCTTCATATTTTTTTATTTTTCATTTCATTTAGTTCTTCTCTGACCTTTGTTATTTGTTTTCTTCTGCTGGCTTTGGGTTTGGCTTGGTATTTCTTTTCTAGTTTGAGATTTGACATTAGGTTGTTAATTTGTGATTTTTCTATCTGTTTCACGTGGGCATTTGCTGAATATGATAGATTTTGGTAGCTTGTGTCTCCTTTGTCATTTGATTCAAGGAATCTGTTGATTTCTATCTTAATTTTGTTATTGACCCAATAATCAGCAACAGGTTAATTTTCATGACTTTGTGTAAATTTCAGTGTTTCTCTTAGAACTGATTCTTGTTTTATTCCACTGTGGTTTGAGAATATACATGGTATGATTTTGATTTTTTGAATTTGTTGAGACATGTTTTGTGACCAAGATATGATCAACCCACCAGAATATTCCATGTGCTGATAAGAATGTATATTCAGTAGTTTGGGAATAGGATGTTCCATAAATGTCTTTAAGTCCATTTGTTTTAGAGTCTCATTTAAGTCCTGTGTTTATTTTCTTGTTGGATTATTTGTCTACCTCTAACAGTGGGATGTTGAATTCCCTGGCAATTATGATGCTATTTATTTCCTTGCTTAGCCCCTGTAGAATTTGCTTTATGTATCTGGGAGCTCCTGTGTTGGGTGCATATATATTTAGGATTCTTATTGAATTATTCCCTTTACCACTTTTAATTTAAAATTACTTTTATCTGCTAATGAGAATGGCTACACCTGCTCTTTTTTGGTTTCTGTTTAAGTGGAATTTTTTTTTTCTTCATCTTTTCACATTGAGCCTGTGTGCAACCTTGAGTTCAGATGTGTTTCCTGGAGACAGGTTATAAATGGGTTGTGTTTTTTTCATCCATTCAGCTAGCTGTGTCTTTCGAATAGAGCATTTAAACCATTAATATTGCATGAAGGAATGTGTGGGACACCGTTCTGTTCATAATATTGGGTAGTACCTTATTGCTTTATTTTATCTCTTGTACTATTGTTTTACAAGAGTTATGAGCTTTAATTTTTGTTGTTGTTGTTTTGTTTTTTAATTGGGGGGGTGATTTTGGACTGGTAGGTATCTATTGTACTGATTCATGTATGCTACAGTTCTGCTTCCTGCAGGGCATATTATGGGCATGACAAATTCCCTTGGTATTTGCTTGTCTGGAAAAGACTTAATTTCTCCATCAGTTTTGAAACTTGATTTTACAGAATACAAAATTATAACTTGTAGTTGTTCTGTTTACAATAGTTGAACATGGGACCTTAATCCCTTCTGGCTTACTAGGTTTCCACTGAGAAGTCTGCAGTTAGTCCAATGGCTTTTCCTTTGTAGGTTAGTTGTAGCTTTTATCTTGCAGCTTGCAGAATTTTCTTCATTTTGACTTTGGCTAAATAGATAACTGTGTGGCCTGGAGATATCCAATTTGTTATTAATCTTCCTGGTGTTCAATGACCATCTTGTTACTGCATGTCTTAATCTCTAATGATACCAGAGTTTTCCTCAACAATTCCCTGGAATATAATTCCCATGATTTTTGCTCTTTCTTCTCCCTCAGGGATACCTATAATTCATATATTAGCTTGCTTCACCTAGTCCCATATTTATGAGTAATTGTTCATTCTTATTCTTTCTTTTTCCATCTTCGAATGACTAGGTTAGCTCAAGAGCCTTGTATTCAAGCTCTGAGATCCTTTCTTCTGCTTGCTTTAGCCTGTTGAAGCTTCCTGGTGTGTTTAAAATTCTCTAAACTCTTTCACATATTTAAGTTCTATGTTGTCCAGTTGTTCAGTGACTCTTTCATTTTTTCCCTTGATTTCCTTAAGTATTTTTTTTTATCTGTTTTTGCTGGTTTCAACTTTCTTTTAAATTCCATTCATCTTATTTGCCATTCATATTCTGAATTAAATTTCTGTCATTTTGGCAATTTTCTGGTGGTTGGAATCACTATTGTAGCTTCATTGTGTTTCCTTGAGCTTTATTGTTTTTTCATATTGCCAGGGTTCATTTGTTGGTTTCTTTTCATGCGAATCCTCTTCTTTCAGCTCAGGGCTATTATGTTTGTAAGGGACTTGTTCTCCTTTGCTGAGAATTCTACAACTTAATAAGAAGAAGGGGAGGTCCCTAGAAGGTGGTTTTGTGTTCTACTCTGCAATGTTGACCTTGCAGGGGAAGAGTGGGCACACTGAGATCTGGTAATGCAGGCATCTGTTTCTGTCTGGTTCCACTGTAACTGTCACATTTCAAGCAAGTTCTGTATGGTATTCACGACAGGTGGTGGGTTATTCCCCAGAATGTTGTTGGAAGTTTGAACTGGGGGCTTTATGAGACCCTTTTCATGGGGGATGACATTATGGGAGATTGCTCTGCCTGGGTTCTCCCCACAGATGTGACAATGGAGCTGCATTATGCTATTTAGGCAGTAGTCATGCTTGTCCTGACTGTAGGCATATCCTCAAACCAGGTTCAGGTGCAATGGCAGGTCGAGGCTAGTGGCTCCCTGCCAGAGTGTTGGACCTTGGGGTAGTTGTGAGCCCAGAAAGTGTGGTGGAGATTTGGAGGTGGCATCTTGGGTCCAGGAGCAATGCCTGAATTTCCAGTGCAGAGTCACAGGCCAGCAGAAGCTCTGGAGGCACATGGACAGAACCTCAGGTCCTAGGGCAATGTTGGAGCTTCAGAGGGACTTAAATACATTCCCAGAAGCTGCACAGCTGTGGTGAAATCAGGGATGGAGCCTTGGGCCAGGGCAGAGTGAGAGCCTCAGAGCCAGAACTGCAGCCTTGAGGAAGGCCCTGTGTGGGCTGCAGGGTCAGACTGCAGTTTGAGGACGACAGAGGTAGGGCTATTCTGGCAGATGGTTTTTCCTGTGCACTGACTGCAGATGCTGAACCATATAGGTGGGCGTAATGGGGATGGGGATAGGGCTGCAGGAGGTAGACACTGGGCAGTCGGAGTTCATGCAGGGTGGGCAACAGATGTAATGGGGATGAGAATAGGACTGCAGGATGTAGACAATGGGCAGTCAGAGTTCTATCTATACCCCAATCCTGCTGAAGTAGTTACCCAAGGCTTCCAATGTAGTATCTGTGGTGCCTAAGGCTGCCTCCTCTGCTCAGATCCTACACTGGGGGCGGGAGCAGTATCCACTCTGCCTGCTTCCTCCCTGGCCCAGCAGGGGCCATGTGAAAGCAACTGCTACAAAACTGAGCTCTGTGTATCATGCCTGTGAGAGCTCAGAATAGCATCCACCAATGGAAATCCAGATTGGCAGCACCCAATTCCTGCCGTGCCCACTTTCTGGAGCAATGTTTCTGCACAAACTCTCAGCAGCTCCCAACTCAGCCTGAAGGTGTGTTGTGGTGGTGGTGGAGTAAGCCCCCTCACAGCTCAGGCAACAGTGCCTGCATAGTGAACATGGAGCCCAAGGGCTCACTCCTCTTGTACTTCCCCATGTGTGAATGCCACCCCAAAGTTCCTTTTGATCTTGCTGAATGAATTGCTCTGTCACCTTCTCCTTCACTTGCCATGTCCTCCATTGCTTCTATGGAGTTTTACAATATTCTTTCCATGAAAAGCCACCACAGGTAGACATTCATCTGCAAATTCTGATCCTCTCTTTGAGAGCAATGTGTATGGGCTGTTTCTAGTCTTCCGTCTTACCCACCTTGAAAATCCTAAAGTTTCTATATATTTGTTTTTAACTCTAGAATTAATGAGATGTAACAAGGTCACATGATACAGGTCAATATACAAAACATCAACAGCATTTCTATACACCAGCAACAAACAGTTTAAAAATGAAAATGAAAAAAAAAAGCATCAAAGAGCATAAAATAATTGGGCATAATTTTAAAAAATATGTGCATTACCTATACACTGAAATTTATCATACATTGCCAAGAAGCCAAAGGCCTAAGTATACAGGAATGTTCACAGATTGGGAAACTAAATATTGTTAAGATAGTAGTTCTCATCTTGATATATAGAATCAATGCAATCCTAATCAAAATCCCAGCCGGCTATTTTGGTTTTATAAAAATTGAAAAACTAAAAAAAAAAAAAATTGACCAACTGATTGTAAAATTTTTATGGAAATGCAAAGGAACTAGAAAAGCCAAAACAATTTTATAAAGGAAAAACAAGGTTTGAAGACTTACACTAAAGCCATGGTGATAAATATAAGGTGGTCTTGCCATAAAGACAGACATATAGATTAACAGAACAGGATATAGAATAACAAAATAGACCGACATAATAATTAACTGACTTTTATCAAATGTTCCATGGCAATTTAATAGGGAAAAAGTAATCTTTCCAATAAATTGTGCATATTAATATGCACAAAATGAATCCAAAACCTTCCCTCACTACATGTAATTAACTTGAAATGAATCATATATTTAAATATGACAGCTAAAATTATAAAATTTGTAGAAGAACTTTATGACATTGGTTTAGGCAAAGATTTCCTAGAAAAGGTGCTAAAAGCATGAACCATCAAAGAATAACTGGTAACTTGGACATTATCAACATCTCTTTCTCATCAGAAGACATTGTTAAGAAAATGAAAACGTAGGTCACAAACTGGAAAAACAGTATGTGATAAGGATTTGTTTTTAGAATATATTAAAAATATCTTTCTACACAATAATGAGATATATGACCTAATTAAAAATTATTAAGAAATGTGAACACACTTTGGTAAGGAAGATATTCAAATGACAAACCCACTGAAAATCCTCAACATCATTAGATATTTGGGAAATGCAAACTAAAATCACAAAATTCATTTACTGTTATGTATCCATTAGAATCCCTAGAATAGCTAAAATTAAAACATCAGACAAGATAAAGTGACAACCAAGCAGAGTAACTGAAACTCAATCACTGCTGACAGAAATGCCAAATAGTATAGCCACTTTAGGAAATAGATTCTTAATACGTATAGTTACACATATACTTATTGTTTGTCCCAGCAATCTCACATGCAGGTATTTCCCAAAAGAAATAAAAATATGTCCCTGCAAAGTCTTATACATGATTGTTCATAGCAGCTTTATTTACAATGGCCCCAAAATGGAAACAACCAAATATCCATCAACTTATAAATGGATAAACAAATTGTGATATGGAACACTAGTTGTTAAAAAAAGGAATGAACCATTGATATAAATATGGATGAATCTCAGAATAATTATGCTAAGTGAAAGAAGCTAGACAAATGCATGACTTAATTTATGTGACATTCTAGAAAAGGCAGAACTTTAATGATTGAAAGATCAGTGGTTGCTAGGGGCCTAAGATGGAATGAGTGAATTTAATCCAAAGACACACAATTTTGAGGTCACAGAAATGTTTAATATATTGATTATTGTGGAAATTGCAGAACTATATTCATTCATCAAATCTTATCAAGCTGAACCCTCAAAATGGGTGAATTTTATTGCATGTAAATTGTATCTTAGTAAATCTGATTTTTTCTTAAATAATCATTAGGTTTGACAACTAATTTTACATAGTTGTAGTATAAGCATTGTTCTATTAGGATTATACTCCTACCATGGAAGATGAAATACAGATCTTGTTTTCTAGCTTCTTTTAGCTAAGGGTGCCATGTGACTCAGTTTTTTTTTTTTTCAGTGAAGCCTAAGGTGACTTGGACTCAGGCTTTCAGTAAGGCTTTTGCTTTTCTGATAAAAGAAGAATGTGCTGTGCTGCCCTTTTTCTATCATGGACATGATGTCTGGAGTTTTGACAGCCATCTTGCAAACATGAGACAACAAGCACAAAAACAAAATAACACATATTAAAGATGGTGAAGTAGAAAGGAAGAATAAGCCTCACCTCTTAATGGCCATAGTTAAACAGCTGAACAAATGTTACTTGTGGAGGAGCTATTTGAGGAAAACAGCCCTCTTTGTTTAAACCAATATTAATCAAATTTTTAATTAATTCTAGCCAAATGAATACAGTTGGCTCTCAGTATTCAAGAGTTCTGCATCTGTGGGTTCAACCCACCATAGATGTATTTAATAAAAATACAATAAAAATAATAACAGGATCAGCACCCATAGCTCAGTGTTTAGGGTGCTGGCCACATGCACTGGGCCTGGTAGATTCAAACCTGGCCCGGGCCTGCTAAACAACAACAACAAAATAGCTGGGCATTGTAGCAGGCACCTGTAGTCCCAGCTACTTGGGAGGCTGAGGCAAGAGAATTGCTTAAGCCCAAGAGTTTGTGGTTGCTCTGAGCTATAATGCCACGGCACTCTCCTGAGGGTGACAAAGTTAGTGTCAAAAAAAAATTTAAAACTGAGTTAAATAATTATTTATATAGCCTTTACATTGTATTAAGCATGGTAAGTATGCTGGAAATGATTTAAAGTATACATACACATAGGTTATATACATAAGGAACTCAAGCAGATTTTGGTATCCTGGAACAAATCTCTCAGGGATACTGAGGGAAAACTGTACTCTCAGACACTAGGGAAAAAATATTGGAAGAAATGATGAGTAAGCTTAGGTCTTCAGGAAGAGGAGTAGAATAAATAAATGAGAGTGGGGGTGGAGAGGAAGAGGGAGCATTTGAGATAAGGCACTCAGCATGTAAGAAGACAGAATTGTACATTTACAAAATTGAAGACTTTAATATGGCTAGATTATAGAATGCAAAGGAAAATGGGGGTCTGGTACAGGGGAGAGAAGGGAAGAAATATGACTCCTGAGAGGTAAAGATGGGCAAGAGCATGAAAGACATTGTAACTATATTTAAAGTTTAGATTTAACCTGACTGCCATGAGGTAGCATTGAAGTATTCTAGTGGAAAAATTAAATAACTATATTTTATTTAGGAAGATCACTTTGACTGTGGTGTGGAAAACAAGATGAAAGTCAAGGAGACCAGTTAGAATGCCAAAGATGATGTTGGTATGTTCTACAGTCATGGGTGTACAGATGAAGGAAATGAATTCAAGAGATATTTAGGTGATATTAGCATGAGAGGTATCAGATTCACACAAATGTTTTACCCAGTATGAAGCTTTACAAATAATTTCAAAGATATGGGGAATGAAGAAGCTCAAAGAGAAAGGTCTGGCTGGCTACATGTGTTCTCTGGCCCAGAATAACAGATTAAGGCTCTGATTAAGGTATTGTGGTTTGCATAACACAGAGAAGGAGAATTTAAATTATAAAATATCTCAATTTTATACCTCAAAGAATTGTATAACTTACACATCATTCTTAAGAAAGCCATGCCTCACAAATCCATAGATCCTGAGTTTATTTATTTATTTATTTTTGAGACAGTTTTACTCTGTCACCCTCGGTAGAGTGCTGTGGCATCACAGCTCACAGCAACCTCCAACTGTTGGGCTTTAGCGATTCTCTTGCCTCAGCCTCCCAAGTATCTGAGACTACAGGTTCCTGCCACAACACCAGGCTAATCCTGGGTTTATTTAAATAATACTTACTCAGGGACACCCTGCTCAGGAACTTACACACAAGATTTTTCCAGCTGACAAGTAACACTAGTCAACCTCAAGATCCAGTTGACAAGGAGAAGGGAACACAAGCCATTCTTCATGAGAAAGTAAAGCAGATACTTTCTCATCTATCTTGGTGATAAATGTTATATGGAATGAAATGGGTAACATCTGACAAATTCTATGGGAGAAGGTTATTTACTGTGAATAGATCTAGCAGACCCAGCAGATGCCCAGTACACAATGAAAATGAGACATTTGGCGGGCAGTGCCTCTGGCTCAAATAGTAGGGCACAGCCAAAAACTGCAAAAAAAAGAGACATTTGGGAATTATCCCATACATATTTGAAAAGCATAGTATGACACAAAATAAGTAGCCCAGATCCCTGTCACCTAATCGATTGCACAAATGCTTCTCTCAGCCCACACCTATGGTTCTCACTATGGCACATACACTTTTAGTATGCCACTCAAGGTAGGGATGTTCCCTCTTATCTTGGGCCTAGTTAAAGAACAAGCTGGCTTAAGCTAAAAATAGGATTGCTGCCTCAGTACAACTGCCCCTGAGCTGGGAAAGCAGGCTGAGGGCTACAGAATGGGTAGGACAATCTCTGTAACCTCTGAGCCTTCCTGGGTGCAATTCAAAGAACTGTATTGCAGGCAGAGTAATGAAGGCAAATTGAAGCCTCCAAAAAACTGAGATTAGGGGAGGGATCTGAAAAGAAATGTAAAAAAAGTTAAAAGGAACATTGATGAAAGCAAGTAAAGAGAAAAATGCAACTAAGATAAAGAATATCATACAAGAGAGGAAAGAAATAACTTATTACATCAACTACACAGTAAATGAGAATGCTTGGGAAGAGCAAAGAATTAGGATGTGTACACGGCCATCCATGAATCAAGAGTAGGAAAGGGGAAAAAAAGGTATAGTGGACAGCCTGATGCAGTGGCCCCCGCCAGTAATCCCAGTACTGGGAGGCTGAGACAGAAGGATCACTTGAGGCCAGCCTAGCAAGACTCCATATTTACAAAAAACAAAAAAAAAAGTAGCCAGTCATGGTAATGCCCACCTGTAGCCCCAGGTACTCAGGAAGCTGAGGCAGGAGGATCACTTGAACCCAGGAGTTCAAGGCTACAGTGAGCTATGATCAGGCAGCTGCACTCCTGCCTGGGTGGCAAAGTGATACCCTGTCTCTGAAGAAAAAAAAGTATAGCATAGAAAATGGAGATGTAAAAGAATAAAGCAAAGTGGGAGAGGGAGGAGGGAAGGAAGAAGCAAGGCACATTGGGATAAAGGATAAATGGACAAAGAGCTCTGCCTTACATGAATGCACTAAATGCCTCAAATAAAGGAAAAGAATCAATCTGAAGTTTTTTGCTCCTAAATATAGTATCTTTATTTAAGTGTTTATTAGAGTATTACATTTTCTCAGAATATCAGGAATGATTTGTATCTTCTCTAAGATTACTATATTCATTCCAATGTTCTATTTATGTTCAATCTTCCTTCCTTAACTGGGTTAGGTCCTATGCCCAGAATTTATATACAAGTTATTCCAATCAGAATACACTGTCCCTGAACTATAACTGATGGATGCAGAAGTTGAAGGGCTAAAGCTCACAAAAGAAAATACCTTGTATTTATATTCCATAAGTGGAATCAGGTGTTAATCTAGTTGAACATGGTGTAAGACGAAGATTTTCACTGGAAGCATCAAAAGATGTCCCCATTTGCGTCTCTGATATATCTTCATAGTGATCTCTGTTTCTCTGTGGTTCCTTAAACCTGAATCCTAAAGAGAAATGACAAATGATAAGAAAGATGCCAAATGTGCTAAGGTAGGACACATTCAAAATGCTACTATGTTCCAGGTAAGGTCTATTGCACATTCCTTTTTACCATCCTTAGAGCAGATATCTGAAAACATAAATTTCCCAAATTTCTGAGTTCATCATACTTTCATTTCCATATATCATTATTCACCTCAACAAAAGTCTCTAGAGAACCTGGTTTGAGGTTTGATCTATTAATAACAAGTTGTGTGATTTGGAACAGGTTATTTAACCAAAGCTTTGGTGTTCTCATCTGTAAAATGAAGATAATAATAGCACCTACCTAATCATACTCATGTGAGAATTAAGTGTCATGTTAAATGTAAAGTCTGAGGATAGTGCTTGGCATGCAGTTAGTCCTCTATACTTAACTATTAGCTAGCAGTTTTACTCATAAAGGAAGAGAGACCTTTTCCCACTCCAGAGCTGAAGTCTCTAAATCTATTCTGTATTTGATCTTCTCTTGCTTCCCGAGGAACTGAAACTTCTCCAATGCCAACATCTTCAACGTATCAGCTCTGCTGGCTCCAGTATCCAGATCTCTACTACTAAAAATAATTTCACTTGCTCTTAACACCCCTTTCAACTACCATCCTGTATCTTTCCTTTTCACAGTAATTTCTTTTAACTCAGTAATTTATATTGTTCTTTTTTTTGGAGATAGAGTCTCACTTTGTCACCCTCAGTAGAGTGCCATGGTGTCACAGCTCATAGCAACCTGAAACTCTTGGGCTTAAGTAATTCTCTTCCCTCAGCCATCCAAGTAGCTGGGACTTCAGGTACCCCCACTATGCCCAGCTATTTTTTTTATTGTTTAGCTGACCCAGGTTGGGTTCGAACCTGCCAGCCTTGATATATGTGGTCGGTGCCCTACCCACTGAGCTACAGGCACCCACCGCCCCTGTTTCCATTTTTGTACCTGTCATTTTTTTTTTTTGAGACAGAGTCTCTATTGCCCTGGGTAGAGTGCTGTGGCATCATAGCTCACAGCAACCGCAAACTCTTGGGCTCAAGTGATCTTGTCTCAGCCTCCCATGTAGCTGGTACTACAAGCACCTGCCACCACGCCTCACTAGTTTTTCTACTTTTAGTAGAGGCAGGTCTCACTCTTGCTCAGACTGGTCTCCAACTCCTAACCTCAAGCCATCCACCTGCCTTGGCCTCCCAGAATGCTAGGATTACAGGTGTGAATCACCACACCCAGCCTGTACCTGCCATTCTTATGTTTTTTGGTCTGCCATTGAGAACCTGCTATGTATATGCTACACACTGGGAGATTTTATAGCAAACAGACAGACAACTTTCTCCTCTCTAGGGGGTTACCTAAAAGTGTTCTCTATAAGGCCATTAACTCCATTAGTCCCCGTGAGGTGGGAGACTGCATAGTATGTTTGAGAATAGGCATGACGCCAGTAGTGCGGGGTTGGGTTTGTGAGTGATGGGGAGAGTGGAACATGCAAGGCTGGAACACAGGCCACAGCCAGAGCCAGAAGGCTATGATAAATTTGGGATTTTATTCCAAGTACGAGGGAAAGCTATGAGAGGCTAAAGAGGGTAACTGTGTTTAAGAGCGTGGGTTCTGAGCAAGGCTGCCTCAATTCAAATGCTGGCCCTTACAGGAGCCCACTGGGTGATCTTCAGCAAGAACAGCATCTCTTTGTCTGTTTGTTCACCTATAAAATGCAAATCATTGGGTTGTTTTGAAAATCAAATGAGTTAATTTTATAAAGCAATTCAAAACAGCACTTCCTCATTGAAATGCTAGAATTTGTTAAGTTAATTGAAATGTCTGATTGTCCTTGATGTAGTAAAATATTACTATGTTATGCAGAAAATGGACTGGAGAAGTATTGGTTTGGAGGCTGTCACAGAAGGCAACTTGGGGTGGCAGCGAGTTGGGGAATGTTTTACATCCTAATGTAACTGGCTAATGCTAATGACAGCACCTGTTCATGGAATCTGCTCTACGTGCCAGGCATACTCTAAGCTCTTTACATGTATTATGTCCTATATTCCCACAACCTGTGAGCCAAGTGCTGTTGCTATTCTTATTTTACTGATGAGAAAACTGAACCAGTAACTTACCCAAGATCACACAGCCAGTAAACAACAGAGCCAAAAATCAAATCTAGCAGTCTGAATCAAGATTCCCCAATCCTAACCTCTCTGCTTCACTGCTTCTCCTATCTGTTAGCAGGACAGGACTTACACACTCAGATCACACAGTAACAAATGCTAGGCTTTGGCCATCCTAGAAATATTGGCATTTCACGGTGTTCTTCAACATGCTTGGTTATTACTTTCGGCTTTTCAGTACTGCTGACCACTGGTAGGATGACAGTGGCAGAGAAGCTAAAAAATATTTTCAACATTTTGAGGCTAGTGAAACATAGCCTCATTTATTTTTCCAAGTGAAGTTAGCTCACTAAAAATTATTACCAAAACTACAAGAAATTTAACTTTTTATAAAGGATTCATATTTTTAAAAACCATTTTATTCAGCCCTAAGTAAAACAGAAAAATTCTTTTTATTCTCAAATGTCAATCTATATACAAAGGTAAAAAATGGCTTGGAAAATTCATGGAAACCTACATACTTTGCAGGACACTTAAGTGTTAGATGATTAAAAATATGTGAAATGTATCATTTTTGTTTATAAGAATTTTCCATCAAGTATTGCTAAAAATCACCTACCTTCAAAGTTAGCAGAAGAGTTGCTTGTAGCAATTTCCTTCCAATTGGCAATATACCTAAACACATTATACAGCCTTTGTTAAATTAAATTGATTCATTAATAAGTAATGAGTTGATTCAATAGTACATGTTTAGACTACTTCTAAAATGTCACCTTCTCTGAGAGATCTCAGGCTAATGGAGACAAGTTCATTAGTTTCAATGTTTAATTCTCATGACTTTTCCACCCCTAGTTGCTCACATGCAGCTAAGACAACCTCCAAGATAAGGAGTTGAGGGAGGTATAGAAATGGCATCCACCATCTATAATATCAGTGTCCTTTCATCTCCCTCCAGCACATCTCATTTTATCCTGTTTCATTCCTGCAAAATCATGTTGAGGAATGATTTCTCGGTTGAGTGTTCACTAAGATGTTAGTTAATAACTTCTAAATTGTAAGTATGGAAAAGATACTTAAGAGCCCTATGAAGAGTTAAATGTCAACCATCTTGCTTCCTTGGATTTATATACTAAAATATTTTCCTTTTACCTTTTAGGAACCAAGACACATGGGTCACTACAAAAGTTCTAAGATAGACTGTGTTATAGTCCATTATGTCACTTCCAAGAAACACAATTGACAGTGTTCTTTCTGATTCACCCAGGCAAGTTTCAACTTGCTTGGCCTATGGATATTACTGGGGAGGCTTCATTTGTTTCTGTCTATGCAGATTCTACATTTTTTGATTTGTGTGTATCTCAAGACTTTCATAATGACTCACTAAAGGGCCCTCATGGATAATATGCTAAGTTCTGACAGTGACAGTCGGGGGCACAAACCTGCCATATTTAAGGCCCATCACTAATCTTTATATAAGATTAGGACTTGAATTTTTCCCATTATTTAAAAATAACTCATGAAGAGGCAGCACCTGTGGCTCAGTGAGTAGGGCGCCGGCCCCATATACCCAGGGTGACGGGTTCAAACCTGGCTCTGGCCAAACTGCAACAAGAGAATCGCCTAAGCCCAAGAGCTGGAGATTGCTGTGAGCTGTGATGTCACAGCACTCTACTGAGGGTGACAAAGTGAGACTCTGTCTCTTACAAAAATAAAAAAAAAAAGAACTCATAAAGAACATACTATCATCAACTAATAAGAAATCTAACTTTTACAAATAGAAGTGAAAGTCTGATGATAGCATTACCATGCTGTTTTATATCAGAGCTGATCTATCTTTCTAAGAAACTTTTGGAATTTTTAAGGTAATTACAGAATAAAGTGTATATGGAATCTACAATGAATCCCTTCAAGAGTACAAATGTAAAGATTTAATTGTCCAGGAAAAGTCCTTAGGCAGAGAGGCTGAATTAACTATATGCCTTAGAAATCAAAGGAGCAGCCTTAGATATAGAAACTATCCACAACATACATGAACTATATAGAGGTAAATAGGAATTTAGATTTCCTAGCTACTAACTGCATAATAGGTATGTTAAAATTCACTTGCTGTTTGAAAAAATCTGATCCTGGAGGAGGAACATCTGAATCAATATCCATTAGGATGAATGCCAGCTGGAGGCCGAAGGGGGTGGATTGCTTGAGCTCAGGAGTTCAGACCAGCCTGACCAAGAGCAAGACACTGTCTCTAGAAAAAAATAGCCAGGTGCTATGGCAGGCACCTGTAGTCCCAACTACTGGGGAGGCTGAGGCAGGAGAATGGCTCAAACCCAAGAGTTTGAGGTTGTTGTGAGCCATGATGCCATAGCACTCTACCCTGAGCAATAAAGTGAGACACTGTCTCAAACAAACAAACAAACAAACAAACAAACAAACAAAAGGATGAATGTCAGCAACAGTCATGGTAGCCATTATGTGGCATTCTGGGTAACTCAATGAGGGTCATGTGGGGATTGTTTTACATCCTAAACATCTGCAGCAACATATCTACGGATGCAGAAATTTACAATAGTAATCATTAGTGTCCTCAAGTTCAAGAGTGAAGTTGGAAAAATTTGTTCTTGAGAACTAACATTGTTTTTGGCAGTAAAGATAGGAAGTGGGAGTAAGTTTCCCATGTGTAAAGCAGATTTATTTCTTGTTTCATATGGACTTGTTCTGGGTCCCTGCTTCTGAATCATGCTGTGCTCCTACCAAATAAGTGCTGTCCAGGCAGTTGATTATGATAAATGGCCTGTAATTGTATATTTGATATTGGTTTTCAACATTAAATTTATCATTCTGTCCTCTTAACATCTGTTAAATACTTTTAAGAACTGTAAGAGTGAAGTTAGCTCTATCCATTCTTCAGAATGATAATAATTGTACTCCACTGACAGTCACAATGTACATCTGAAGATAGCTTCATCCCAGAGAGCATCTATCTATCATAACAGAGGGCTAGCAAAAAGCCTTTGGGAAGAAACTGGTTTTTATCAGTAAATATCAGCGTTTGAGGCATACTAACTGTCCAACTGTAGAAAACTATACATATACTTTGAAGGATACTCTCTAAGGAATTAGTGGGGCTACCAATTTTACAGAAAGAGAAAAATCAGACTATGAAATTTTCATCAAACACAGTATTGTCAAGCCAGTTACAAATATCTAGAGCACTAGAAAGACTTAACAGGAACACAGACTCTGGAGACCGTGATTGTACTGGGAAGAGGTGCTTACATCTAACGTCTAATGTCTGTGATCAGTAGGAAAGGTCTTTCAAACTTTGTTCCTGCCTGAGATAATTAATGCTTGTCAGTAGTGCTACCAAAATATACCCAAATAATCACTTCGGATTTCATTTGAAATCTTCATTGCCCATAGCCTCAACAGAAACATTGCTTTCTAAGATTCCACATTGGGGCCAAATTATGATTATGCTCAACTCAGAAAATTAACTGACAGAAATTGTACATAACTGGAAATATGAAGTATCTGTATTTAAAAAAATAGGAATCTTGAGTTACTCTTACCATATCAAAGCTAGGTATATTCATCCCACTCCATATAGAGTATATTAAATGAAGAAACCACTTAGGTTCTGTGCAGCCAGGCACAGTGAGAGTGGGGAGAGAAGACTCCAGGCATCTCTGGCCAGTGGGTTTTGTCCAGAGGCTTCCCTTTGGTGACACACGAAGTCAGCGAGGGACTTCTGGACCCCACAAGGAGGACAGAAGTGGTGAAAAACTGGCAAGTGGGAGGTGCATTTGTTTGGTCAGAGGCTGTCTGCAGCTATAACCATAGCAACAGTGAGACTGCAAGCAGGAAAAGCCTTACCTATGGGCTGTTTTGGTTTTTTTGGACTTGGGCACTCAATTGAACTGCCTTGGGAGATCTTGGGCTGGTGTGCTGACAACTTTGGGCACTGTCTGGGGCCCCAGACTGAACCGCTAAGCTGGAAAGGATCATTCAACTGTGGGCTACCCACACAGCTACTGTGGGGGAGCTGCCCCTGCAGCATGGGGATTGGCTGAGAGACCTTGGGTGGGAAATCTAGTGACTGAGCTGCCCAAAGGCAGGGACTGAGACGCTGGGAAGTGCAGAGATCCAAGTGTTTGGCAGATTAACAGGCTTGGCCCTCAGGGGCATAGAGGGAGACTGGATTTGCACACTGGATAAGCAGGCAGCCACGCCAGGAGAGATCCCAGGGATAAGTGCTTTCCTTGGAAAGCTTCTGCTTGGCCAAGGTTCATAGTTTAGAGTGTCTTTAAGTGGGCTGAGGAGACCTTCGGGCTCCCAGTCTCTCAGAAGCCTGTGGGGTCTGAGAGATCAGCGGAGGCCTCTAGTCTCCATTTCGTACAACTGTATCAACATTGTGATTAACATCTCATACCTCAGAAGATCACCTGTTGCCAGGACAATATTTAGCAGGATACATATACTGTTTGGTTTTTTGGTTTTGGGGTTTGTTTGTTTCTTAATTTCAACATTTTTCCTTGACTTTTTTTTTTTTAATCACTATTCTAGTTTAAATACAATCTTCCATTTTTACCTAATTTAACAATCAGAATTTCATTTTTGCCAGTGTTTCTGCCTTTATTATTTGTTTTCCTCCCCCCCCCCCAATTTTATCCTATAAGGGTTTTTGCTTGTTTCAGTTTGAATTATACTATTTTTGTCTTTCCTATCTACCTGGTAGAGGTGGGGTACTATGTCTGATCTGGCTGGCAAAGAGCAGTTGACCTCAAAGGAATCACCCAACCCAGCATCCCCAGAGGTTGCAGGTCTTTAGGGTTGGGTCATAGTATCCTACCTATACACCTGTATTACTCCTGTTTCTTTCTTTCGGTCCCTTTTCTTCTTTTTGTCAATATTTCCTTTAACTCACCCCCTCTTCTTTCTTTTTACTTTCTTTTAAAAATCTTTTTTCCCTTCTTGCTCTTCAATTTTCTCATCCTTCTGGTCCTGTACCAAAAGGACTCATTAAAACTTTAGGCCAAAGGCACAGTAACTTAAAGAGCAAGAAGAAGTGAAAGGAAAATTAGGGTAAGGAAACAGAAACAAGAAAGCACTCATGAAGAAGAATCAGCAGAAAAATCCTGGCAACATGAAATAGCAGTCCAGAGTAACCCCTTCTAGGGATCGTGAGGCAGCTACAGCAGAGGATTCCTTCTATAAAGAAATGTTAGAAATGACAGAAGGAGAATTTAAAATACAGATGATGAAAACAATGAAGGAAATTGCTGAGAAAGTGGAAAACAATCTAAAACCAATGAAGGAAATTGCTGAGAAAGTGGAAAATAACCAAAAGGAAATCCAAAAACAGAACCAAATAAGAGATGAATGATATGAAGAATACAGACAGGATACAGCAGAGCTGAAGGAACTGAAGCAGTCAGTTAGAGAACTTAAGGATGCAATAGAAAGAATCAACAACAGATTAGATCATGCAGAAGAAAAAATCTCAGAGGTAGAGGATAAAGCTCTTGAGATAACTCAGATAGTTAAAGAGGCAGAAAAGAAGAGAGAGAAAGCAGAACATTTGCTGACAGAATTATGGGACTCTATGAAGCATTCAAACATATGAGTTATAGGTATCTCAGAAGGGGAAGAAGAATGCCCCAGGGGAACGAAAGCCATTCTAGAGAATATTATATGAAAATTTCCCAAATATCACCAAAGATTTTGACATACTCCTTTCAGAGGAATATCTGTTCCCCGGTCGCCTCAACTCAAACAGAGCTTCTTCGAGGCACATTGTGATTAATCTATCTATAAAGTCAAGACAAAAGAAAAGATTTTACAAGCTGCCAGGAGTAAGTGCCAACTGACCAACAGGGGCAAACCTATCAGGGTAACTGTGGATGTCTCTAATGAAACTTTTCAAGCCAGAAGACAACGGTCCTCTATCTTTAATCTACTTAAACAGAACAATTTCCAGCCCAAAATTCTATATCCCTCTAAGCTAAGCTTTAAAATTGATGGAGAAATCAAATCTTTTATTGGTATGCAAACATTGAGAAAATTTGCCACAAGACCAGCTCTACAGGAAACACTTCAATCTGTTCTATACCCTGACCATCACAATGGACCTTCAGCAAAGTAAACACCTAGAAATTAAAGGACAGAACCTAGTTTCCACGATGATGCAAAAGACAAAACTAAGCAATGGATTTTCACAAAATAAGATGAATAGAACGCTACCATACTTATCAATTATCTCAATAAATGTCAATGGCTTGAATTCCCCACTGAAGAGGCACAGATTGGTTGATTGGATTTAAAAACACAAGCCATCTATTTGCTGTCTGCAGGAAACACTCCTCATGTCAAAAGAAAAATTAAAACTCAGAGCTAAAGGTTGGAAATCAATTTTTCAGGCAAACAGAATTTAGAAGAAAAGCGGGGTTGCAATCTTATTTTCAGATACATGTGGATTTAAAGCAACTAAAGTCAAAAAAGACAATTGTGGTCACTTCATCTTGGTCAAGGGAAAATACAACAAGAAGACATTTCAATTCTAAATATTTATGCACCCAACTTAAATGCTCCGAATTCATTTTTTTTTTTTTTGAGACAGAGCCTCATGCTGTCCCCCTGGGTAGAGTGCCATAGCTTCACTGCTCACAGCAACCTCCAACTCCTGGGCTTAAGCGAGTCTCCTGTCTTAGCCTCCCAAGTAGCTGGGACCACAGGCGCCCGCCACAACACCCGGCTATTTTTTGGTTGCAGCCATTATTGTTGTTTGGAGGGCCAGGGCTGGATTCAAACCCGCCACCTTAGGTGTATGTGGCTGGTCCCTTAGCCGCGTGAGCCACAGGCACCGAGCCAAATGCTCCGAATTCTTGAAACAGACCTTAATTAGTCTGAGCAATATGGTACCCTATAACACCATAACAACAGGGGACTTTAACATTCCTCTTACAGCTGGACAGATTCTCTAAACAGATATTAAAAATATAAGGGACTTAAATGAGGCCCTAGAACAACCAGCTTGATAGACATATATAGAACAAAGTTAAAGAATATACATTCTTCTCATTGGCCCATGGAACATTGTCCAAAATTGATCATATCCTAGGACACAAAACAAACCTCAACAGAATTAAAGGAACTAAAATTTTACCTTGTATCTCCTTAGACCACAGACACTAAAGGTGGAGCTCAACTCCAACAAAAATGTTCAGCCCCATGAAAAGGCATGGAAATTTAACAATCGTATGTTGAATGACAGTTGGGTGAAGGAAGAAATTAAAAAGCAAATCATTAAGTTCCTTGAGCATACCAATAATAAAGACACAAGCTACCAAAGCCTGTGGGATATAGCAAAAGCAGTCCTGAGAAGAAAATTTAACGCTTTAGATGCCTACAGCCAAAAAACAGACAGAGAGCGCATCAAGAAACTCACAAGCAATCTCATGGAATTGGAAAAAGAAGAACAATCTAAGCCTAAACCCAGCAGAAAAAAAGAAATATCCAAAATTAAATCAGAGATGAATAAAATTGAAAACAAAAGAATCATTCAGAAAATTAATGAAACAAAGAGTTGGTTTTTTGAAAAAAATAAATAAAATAGATAAACCTTTGGCCAGAATAAATAGAAACAAAAAAGTAAAATCTCTAGTAATCTCAACCAGAAATGATTAAGGGGAAGTAACAACTTATGCTATACAGATACAAGAGTTATCTCTGAATACTGCCAGAAATTCTATGCCCAGAAATTTGACAGTGTGAAGGAAATGGATCAATATTTGGAATCACACCCTTTCCCTAGACTTAGCCCAGATGAAACCGATCTCCTGAACAGACCAATTTCAAGTACTGAGATCACAGAAACAATAAAAACTCTGCCAACAAAAAAAGCCCTGGTCCAGATGGCTTCACACCAGAGTTCTATCAAACCCTCAAAGAGTTTATTCCTATACTGCAGAAATTATTCCAAAAAATTGAGGAGAAAGGAATCTTCCCCAACACGTTCTACTAAGCAAACATCACCCTGATACCAAAACCAGGAAAAGACCCAACTAAAATGGAGAATTTCAGACCAATTTCACTAATGAATATAGATGAAAAATTCTCAACAAAATTTTAGTCAATGGATTACAGCTTATCATCAAAAAAGTCATATATCATGATCAAATAGGTTTCATTCCAGGGATGCAAGGTTGGTTTAATATATGCAAGTCCATAAACGTTATTCACAGTTTCAACAGAAGCAAAACTAAAGACTATATGATCCTCTCAATAGATGCAGAAAAAGTATTCGATAAAATCCTGTATCCTTTTCTAATTAGAACACTGAGGAGTATAGGCATATGGGGATATTTCTTAAACTGATTGAAGCTATCTATGACAAACCCACAGCTACTATTTTATTGAATGGAGTAAAACTGAAAGCTTTTCTACTTAGAACTGGAACCAGTCAATGTTGTCCCCTGTCAGCATTACTATTCAACACAGTGCTGGAAGTTCTAGCCAATATAATTAGACAAGACAAGAAAATAAAGGGCATCCAAATGGGAGCAGAGGAGGTCAAACTCTCCCTTTTTGCTGAAAATATGATCTTATACTTAGAGAACCCTAAAGACTCAACAACAAGACTCTTGGAAGTCATCAAAAAATACAGTAATGTCTCAGGACATAAAATCAATGTCCACAAGTCAGTTGTCTTTGCATATACCAATAACAGCCAAGATGAGAGGTTAATTAAGGACACAACTCCCTTCACCATAGACCCAAAGAAAATAGAATACTTAGGAATATACCTAACAAAAGAGGTACAGGATCTCTATAAAGAAAATTATAAAACCCTAAGAAATTAAATAGCAGAGGACATTAACAAATGGAAGAACATACCATGCTTATGGCTGGGAAGAATCACCATTGTTAAAATGTCTATACTTCCCAGGGCAATTTACTGATTCAACGTTGAATTTAATTCAATGCCATTAAAATACCAACATCCTACTTTCAAGACTTAGAAAAAATGATTCTGCGTTTTCTATAGGAACCAAAAAAAAAAAAAAACCCATATAGACAAGGCAGTTCTTAGTACAAAAACAAAGCTGGGGGGATCACCATAACATATTTTAGGCATTTTGCTTTATTTCTAAATGCATTGCCAAACTTCTATTTTTAAAACATTTGAGGTAAGCACAGCATTAAAATCCAATAATGTCAAAAGCATTTGACCTGGTTCTTAGCCCACTGAAATTACCAGCATTTTCTAATGTACTTTAAACCACCTATCTTAGATTTTCAAAACTAACTTTCTATTCTATGTATGAAGAAAATATACAAGTGGTGAAATTAAATAACCACCTTAACATCCTTTTGTGTTTTATTATTTTAAGATGGTCCATTAAAAATTTGGAAGATGTGGTTGAGGCGACACAGCTCATGTCTATAACTCCAGCACTCTGAGACTGAGACAGAAGGATCACAAGAGTAAGACCCTGTCTATACTACAAATAGAAAAATTAGTCAGGCATGGTGGCATGAGCCGACAGTCCTAGCATGGTGGCATAAGCCGACAGTCCCAGCTACTTGGGATGCTAAGGCAAGAGGATGGCTTGAACCCAAGAGTCTGAGGTTGCTGTGAGGTAAGCTGACTCCACAGCACTCTAGTCTACCTTGGGGCAAAAGAGTGAGAGAATTTCTCAAAAAAAATTTTTGTGTGTTTGTGTAAGTAAAATATTTAAAAATTTCTAACACAGTTAGAAATTAGTCTAACTGAGTTTCTACCAAAAATAAATATTATCCTTTTATAAGTAAGGCAAAGTGATTGAGCCTCTTTCTAAAATTAAATTACCTTTTTTACATTATCCACTTACATTTTGCCAATTGCTGGTGCAAATTATTCAGTGTGTTCATCAGATTTTTACATGGCTTCTTTGGAAGTATCTTCCAGGCTACATTTTTCTTGTCACCAGTTCTAAGATTAAATGATAACAATAATACATTTGTAACATGGACTTTTTGAGGAAAAAGTATATATGTTATATATAAAAATGGCAAAAGAGAAAACACTGAACCATAAATGAGACACATACAAAATATTCTAGTTAACCAGAGAAAAATCCTACATGATAAATTGGGATGTTGAATATTTAAAAATTAATTTATATGAGGATAGAACCTTATATTAAATATAGCTCAGAAAATTATAATCATGATGGTACTGAGTAAAATCCACTTACACTGGAATCACGCTAATCGCAACAAAGCATAATGTGGCAATCACTACTCTCAGTCTCATTTAAAAGTGCTTAAACACCTGAATACAACAAAAAGCACTGTAGAAAACTTTCAATGAACTTAAGATCCACAGAGTTTATCAAAATACTTTGATATACTTAAATATTTTGTTTCTTAGTTTCCTAAGAGTAAAGATTATTTTTGTTTCTTTCAGAAAATAGGTAATCTATAATATTTAAATTACTTGACTAAAGCATAACATTACAAAATACTTTTTTCTTTTTTTTAGACTCTCACTATGTCACCCTTGGTAGACTGTCGTGGTGTCATAGCTCACAGCAACCTCAGACTCTTGGGCTTAAGCGATTCTCTTGCCTCAGCCTCCCAAGTAGCTGGGACTACAGATACCCGCCACAATGCCTGGCTATTTTTGTTGTTGTTGTAGTAGTTATCATTGCTGTCTGGCAGGCCCAAGCTGGGTTTGAACCCACCAGACCCAGTGTATGTGGCCAATGCCCTAGCTGCTGAGCTACAGGCACCAAGCCGACAAAATACTTTATAAAAATAAAGGATGACATCTGCTATCAAGTAATATAGTAGTCCCCCCTTATTGGTGACAGATACATTCTAAGACCCCCCATGCCTAAAACTGTAGATAGTATCAAAGTTTCTCTCTCACTCTCTCTTTCTATATACTCATAAACATAAACACACACTATTTCTTCTTATTAATTAGGCACAGTAAGAAACAGCAACAGTAACTTATTAATAATAAAATAGAACAATTATAACAATATACTATAATAAAAGTTATGTTGATGTGGTCTTTTTCTCTCTCAAAATATCTTATTATACTGCACTCATCTATTTTTGGACCACATTTGGCCATGGGTAACTGAAACTATAAAAAGAAATACCTAGGATACAGCGGTGGACTACCATATTTTTATTTCTAGGACAGGTTACTATAATATCCTTCATTAGAGCTATTATGACCCAGTTGGTCTATAAACTATATATGGAAGAGGAAAGAGCAGGGTAATAAACACCAAAAAACATTTGGACTTAGCTATCACTTAGTTGATTCTGCTCTTTATTTATTAAATGTTTCCTAATTTGAAAGCAACGAATACTTATTTTAGAAACCTTGAAAAATGGCCAGGCGCAGTGGCTCACACCTGTAATCCTAGCACTCTGAGAGGCTGAGGTGGGTGGATAGCTTGAGCTCACAAGTTCGAGACAAGCTTGAGCAAAAAGTGAGACTCCGGTCTCTACTGAAACAGAAAAACTTAGGCAAGAGGATTGCACTTGAGCCCAAGAGTTAGAGGTTCCTGTGAGCTATGACACCATGGCACTCTACCCAGGGCAACAACCTAAGACTGTGTCTCAAGGGGGGGAAAAAAAAAACTTGAAAAATACAAAGAAAAAGAGAAAAGTAAATCACTGATACTCTAACCACCAAAGAGCAATCTAGCATAGGTGTGCAGCAGAACTTGCTGAACTTTTATGTTCTCTAAATTTCCCACAGAACACCAAATGCCAAAAACAAAGACAAAAGAGCAGATGGAAAAGCTTAAGCTGACGGAGAATGACTGTCTTGGAATTTACCCACTCCATCTTTCCACAAATAAGAATAAAAATAAAGATGGGGCAGAGTCAAACTGCACATGACCTTCTGTGAAGATATTATTAAATTTTTTTTTTTTTTGAGACAGAGCCTCAAACTGTCACCCTGGGTAGAGTGCTGTGGCATCACAACTCACAGCAACCTCCAACTCCTGGGCTCAAGTGAGTCTCCTGCCTCTGCCTCCCAAGTAGCTGGGACCACAGGCGGCCGCCACAATGCCTGGCTTTTTTTTTTTTTTTGGTTGCAGCCGTCATTGTTGTTTGGTGGGCCTGGGCTGGATACCTTAGGTGTATGTGGCTGGCACCTTAGCCACTTGAGCCACAGGTGCCAAGCCAGATATTATTAAATTTATAATGTGACCAAGAACATGGTAAACTGTGTTACAGTGAGAACACAATATAAAAACACTTTTTAAATATTTTCTTGATAAAATTTTGCAATACAGCATACCTCTTGTCCTACCATTTGCTGCACGACACTTGTCTCATTCGATAAGATTATGAGTGATTAGAAAGAAAGGAATATCTTTGGTTTGCCATTTTACTCTTAGGGCCAAGCATAAAAGGGTGTTTAAGATAAATGGGATAAAGGCTGGGCATGTTGGCTCACACCTGTCATCCCAGCACGCTGGGCCGAGGTGGGTGGATTGCTTGAGCTCAGGAGTTCAAGACCAGCCTGAGCAAGAGTGAGACCCCGTCTCTAAAAATAGTCAGGTGTTGTAACTGTAGTCCTAGCAACTTAGGAGGCTGAGGCAAGAGAATTGCTTGAGCACACAAGTCTGAGTTTGCTGTGAACTATGACACCATTGTACTCTACCCAGGATGACAAAGTGAGACTCTGTCTCAAAAAGGAAAAAAAAAAAGATAAATGGCATAAATGAACAATATCTTAGTATCATCCGATTACATTGAATTATTATTATTTATCACATAATGTCCTCTTCTTGCTCCTGTTATCTTTACTCTAAAAGTAGCTAAGAAGAAGAGTTTTATCTAGTACCTGAGTTTTGAACTATGATAGTCATCTGCATTTTTATTCATGGTGATTTCCATTTATAAGATTACTATTACATAAATAATTATGCAATAATTAGTGACAGAAAAATTAGTTTTAGAGTCAGTGACGGTTTCCAAGCCCAGTTCTGACAGTCTTTTGATAAACTGCTTTAAAATCTAAGCTTTAGTTTTCTTATCTTTCAGAGGTGTTAATAAGAAAACAAAGCATATCGCCAGCCACATACACCTAAGGTGGCGGGTTTGAATCCCCAGCCCGGGCCCGCCAAACAACAATAATGGCTGCAACCAAAAAATGGCCGGGCGTTGTGGCGGGTGCCTGTGGTCCCAGCTACTTGGGAGGCGGAGGCAGGAGACTCCCTTGAGCCCAGGAGTTGGAGGTTGCTGTGAGCTGTGATGCCATGGCACTCTACCCAGGGGGATAGCTTGAG
>CAUYQV010050493.1:0-65599 GCA_963574575.1 Galagoides demidoff
CAAGTGTCCTTATGATGAAAGGAATTTTTTCCTTCTGGGTAAATGCCCAGTAATGGGATTGCAGGATCAAATGGGAGGTCTAGCTTGAGTTCTTTGAGGGTTCTCCATACTTCCTTCCAAAAAGGTTGTATTAGTTTGCAGCCCCACCAGCAGTGTAAAAGTGTTCCCTTCTCTCCACATCCACGCCGACATCTACAGCTTTGAGACTTTGGGATGTGGGCCCGTTCTCACTGATAAAAATGCTTGAAGAAAGTGTAGGGAAAACACTTGAAGATATTGACCTGGAGAAAGATTTTATGAAGAAGACTTATGTGGAAATTGCAACAACAACAAAAATAAACAAATGTGACTTAATTAAACTGAAAAACTTCTGCTGTACAGCTAAGGAAACCACAACCAAAATAAATTTCTAGGTGTCTACAAACTTCCTAATAGAAGGTAAGGTAAGTTGTTCAGAGTGAATTGGGCATGGGTGGAAATTGAAATTCAGACATGTAAAAGATCTGAACTGCCAAGATATGAGCCAATGAAAAGTAAATAAAGGATGAGATATTACTGTTGATAATAATGATAACAGAGGATAAATGAACAGGGAAAAGGCACCAGCTTTGTGTGTGCTGAAGCAGTGTGTGGACGCTGAGGAGTAGGGCTGAGGATGGACAGGTTTCTACACAAAGCCTCAGCCTGGCAGCAGGATGGTTTGAGACATAGAGACTGAAGCATGCAGAGGAGCAGTGTGTGGTCCAGGAGGGGTGGGCGACGGCCACAGTCAAGGAAAGTGTGCTTCCTTTGACCTTGCAGAGAGCAGTCTTTTAGAGCACCCAGCCTCACAGAAGTGAAAACAAGGAATCTAGGGATGGACGCTGGGAACACCAGGGCAAGGGAGAGAGAACACACGGGGCAGGTCTGATGTCCTCTGGGAAGCTGGCTGTAGTCCAAGAGGCACAGTGGCCTAGAGCTCCCATGCGTTTTAGGCAGATGGCGTGAATCTCCAATAATGGAAAGGGATACAATGGGGTAGAATTGTGATGTCTTACGAAAACAAGGGTTAGACCACAGGAGGGGAAACTTCCATGGAGGAAAGCTGCATTAATTTGGCTGTAATCACAGAAGGCCCCATTCAAGAAACTTCAATTAGATATATTTTAAAATGTATGCTGTTCTGTAAAAATATAGCCACTGAGTACTTAATAATCTCAAAAAATGAAAATTGTTAAACTGAAAGTTAAATAACTTCTTAATGATTTTTGTCCTGTCTGCTTTTTGTTGGAAACCATTTGAATTCTTGGTTGCAGAATGGAGGCCCACAGTTTTGGTTCGTTTATGAACTTACGGGTGTCTTAATTTGAATTAAGAAAGGATTATGTAGATTCTTAGCAAGAAAAGCAAGAAAGCATTATTTTTTCACATTGCCAAAGGCATGGGCATTCTTCTGCATTTTTCCACATTTCAACTTCATCTTTCTTAGCATAAAACAGTGATTTTAACAAGTCATCTACTGAGATCTTGGTCAATTCCATCTGTAGTTCTCTAGGTGCTTGGTGATACCAATTAGGTGAGGCTGAAATGCTAATTTGAGTGTGATGTCATGATTCTGAAAGTCAGTGAACTTTTCATTGTATTCTCCAATTAATAAGTCTATAACAGCTGCACATTCTTCAAATAATTTGCATGTGTTATCCTGCTCATCAGTGACCTTTGCTAACTGGGGGAAATGTTCATCTGAAATTTCCTTTTGAAAAAAGATAGATTTAAAAAAAAAAAAAAACTTGGATTTTTTACCACACATCTACAGAGTTAGTTTTACCTTGCAAAAAAATATTTAAGTCCTTTTCATTTGACATGACATCACACATAAATGCTGTATTCCTATAAAAATCTTCTTTCAATAATCTATGGTGCTGATTCTGCTCTTCTGTAACTATCTGTTACCCGTTCTGGTAGAGATAAAATTTTGGTTAACACTTCTGGCTCAGCGCCTGTGGCTCAATCGGCTAAGGCGCCAGCCATATACACCTAAGGTGGTGGGTTCGAATCCCCAGCCCGGGCCAGCCAAACAACAATGATGGCTGCAACCAAAAAATGGCTGGGCATTGTGGCGGGCACCTGTAGTCCCAGCTACTTGGGAGGCTGAGGCAGGAGACTCGCTTGAGCCCAGGAGTTGGAGGTTGCTATGAGCTGTGATGCCATGGCACCCTACCCAGGGGGATAGTTTGAGGCTCTGTCTCAAAAAAAAAAAACACTTCTCACTATGATAGCCAAAGAATAATATGGCAAATACACACTGAATACTTCAATTGTTCAACTTTACCATGTTACTAAAGATTCCATGTTGCATTTGCACAAATATAGTTAACAATATTTATAACTCGTTGCAAAGTGTCACTTAAAATAATAGCTATAGCACAGAGATCTTGCTGATGCAAAATAGGATGAAAATAAATTGGAGCAACTGGAACTGTTAATACTTTTTTTTAAATCTGTGCATTAAAGCCTTCATAGTTTCCTGTCATGGAAGGTGCACCATCTGTACATACACTCACTATATTTCCTAAATTCAGTCTAACTTCCCAATATTTATCTTGAAAGTTGTTGAAGGTATCTCTTTCCAGTATTCTGTTTGCAAGAGTGTCCAAAACAAATAACTCTTTATTACCAAGAAAATCTTCTTCTATGCCCTGAATGAAGTATAAAAACTGTGCTAAGTCAGTAGTATCAGTTGATTTATCCAAAAAGATTGAATAATATATTTATTTTCTTTTTGAAGTGTTGCATAAAATTGTTCTGTTAAGTTGAAGATTGTTCATGCTGCCAGTCAATTATGGTTCCTTGAAAGAAGCAGTTATTTCTATTTTGAAATGTTATAAGGGTCCAAGCATCCTACAATGTCAACAATACATTCTTTCACAATTTCTACATCACTGAACAGCTTCCCCTTTTTTCCTGAGGACAAAAGCTGCTTTATAAGTTGCTCCCGTAGCATTATTTCCAGATCTCATTGCTGTTTGAAGACTCATCTTCACTTTTTCTATCCATCATGTAGTTTCTGTAACATAACCCTTTGTGCCTCTCCCTCTAATTTAAAATAGTGGTGGTCCTTATGAATGTTATAATGCTGATGAACATAGAATTTCCTTAACGTTGATACTGCAGTATCACAAAGCAAGCAAATCATCTTATCTTTAGCAGAAACAAGATAATAATGCAATTCCCAATCCTCATTAAAAAGTGAGTTTCCTTCCTTTAGTGTTGTCTTGGTCTTCTTTGACATGATGGGCTGTTACACAGAGAGAATTAAAACATGCCGTAAAGCTGTGCAACTAGTCACAAATTCCACTCTAAGCAGAAAAAAACAGTACACTATTGTCAAAAGGTGATGACAGACGGCACACTCAACCCCCATGAACTCTCGCCCACCAGCATCATGAGGCAGTGGCACCAGTGAGGCAGGGGAAGTTAGAACTAAATCATAAGCATAGCAGCATCAGTTTAGCCCTGACAGCAGTGATTTTCAACCAGCATGCCATGGCAGTCTGATGTGTTATGAAAGGATCTTAGGTGAGCCATGAAAATTTTTAAAGATCATTATTAAATTGTTTGTGAAAGAGGTTCAAATCACAGTAAATTTTGTTTTTGAGACAGAGTCTCACTATGTTGACCTCAGTAGAGTGCTGTGATGTCATAGCTCACAGCAACCTCAAACTCTTGGGCTTAAGCGATTCTCTTGCCTCAGCTTCTCAAGTAGCTGGGACTACAGGCACTTACCACAATGCCCATCTATTTTTTTGTTGCAGTTGTCATTTTTGTTTAGCTGGCCCAGGCCAGGTTCAAACCCACCACCCTTGGTGCATGTGGCCCACACCGTAACCATTGTGCTGTAAGTGCTGAGCCAATATATTCTTCTTTTTACTATTTTTTTAATCAACATAATTTAAGTGTTCTTCAGAAGTTTAACTATAGGTTCAAATGTGCTGGAGGTAAAAGTGGTTAATAAACACTGTCTTATGACTTACTAATATTCTAATTATGCAGGTCAATCTGGGAGGATTGTTTTATTGAAACTTATTTTATGCTTTGGTATTTAAAATATGTTCATTTTAAAATTAAAATAAACTATAAAAGGCAAACAAAAATGTATTAATGAAAATAAAATAATTTGTTCTGTAAAATTTGAATTAAGTCAACAGGCCACATTTAAGGACCTAGAAGGCCACAGGTTCTCCACCCTGAGATACACAGTGTATAATCTCTTTATAAAGTTTAATGCTGAATGGCAGTACTAAGTCAACAGACCACCCAACAAGAGGAGAGAACTTAAGTAAATTTTGAGCTATTATAGAACCATTAAAATTATCATGATTTACTTTAAAAAGAACAAATATGAGCTACCAGGAGATTTATACAAAGTTTCATAGGAAAGTATTCAGAATACTTATATTTTGTTTTTTATTTTTCTTAAATTTATAGAAAGGAGATGAGCAGGAAGCACCTCCAAATATCAGTAGCACTCTCCTGGGGGAGGAGGGTGTCTTAGTCTGTTTGGCCTACTGTAACATAGAACACTCTAGATGGGTGGCTTGTAAACAACAGAAATTTGTTTCTCACCATTCTGGAAGCTGGCTGTCCAAGAACAAGTCACCAGCAGATTTGGCATCTGGTCAGGGCTTCCTTCCTCGCTCACAAACGGAGGCCACGGGTGTGTCCTTGCTGGGTGGGATGGGCCTTTCTCACGTGGGCACCAGTCACAGTGGTGAGACTTTGCACCAAGGCTTAACCACATTTCCCAGGCCCGCCTTCAAATGCCATCACTTTGGGGTTAACGTCCCCACGTACCAGTTTTTAGGAGGACACGAACATTTAGAACACAGAAGAGAAAATCCTTTAGTTGCTCTGATTGAGATCATAGTATTCATTTTGGTCCATCACCATCAGTGCCCTCCTCCACACACACACACACAACCCCAAACACCTATTGGTATCTCTGACCACCTTTCTTTTCTCCCACTGTGCACACAGGCCTGAGCACACAAACACGTGTACACACCTTTGATCAGTGCCTCATCACCTCTGCAGGATTAGCACTCCATTGTGCTGCTTGCTTCTGATTCCCAGTTTTTTTGCCCTTGGAGCCCTGACATCCAGCCCCTGATCTCTGACAATTGAATCCCACCATTTTTCAAGGCCCATCAGAAGTGCACTCTTCTCCCCTGAGCTTTCCTCCACCCATCCAACGAGAATGATTCAGCTACCTGTTCTATAACTCGGCAGCAAATCTCTTTTCCATCCTCATGTTTTTCCTCCATGAAAACCTGACCTTCTCCATGGCTGGAACTCTCCTCCTTGTATTTCTATGTAAGTTCCCTTCCTCCAATCCCTAGCACCTACTACGGGCAGTATAGTAACCACATAACAAACATGCCCGGGCAGCAGTGAAAAGTAAGAGTTCCTGCTTTCGCCTTGGCCCCTGGGCTCTTGAATAGGGAACATGTGACTTCCAAAGGAAAATGAATGGGAAATAAAGTCACTGGAGAAAGAAAAAGTCCCAGTTGCATTAAGAATTTGAAGGAAGAGATAAAAAACAAAACAAACAAAACAAAACAAAAAACATGTTTCTGATCTACAAGCTCTGCCCTCTGTGGGGCAGAGAAACTCCAAAAGACAGACCAGGGTCTAAGAAATATGTCCTTTCACCTGAAGATAGCCGGGCAAAGAACTGTTGGTCAAGACTTTCTCACCACAGTGGGATGACAGTGAGTAGGAGGCAGAAGAAGAGAGTCCCCCCTCCCCACTCAGTGTTTTAGGCAATAACCAAGGGAAATACCGTGAGCTCTGGGCCCCAAGTTAAGACACATAGGTAACAATGGCCCACAGAAATCAGACCATGGAATATATCATATATCGCAGGATCCAGAATTCTCTCCTAAACAGCAGGATTTTAATCAGAATTTCTAGCAAAATATTTAAATTTAAATATTTAGTGCGACTTTCCCGCCACCATTTCCTAATCTGGTTTCTTCACAATCAGATTTTAAGCAACCTATACACAATGTATTCACTAAGATTTTCAGTAGGAAAATCAGGACAGCAATTTTTTTACCTACTATTTAAGGTATACAGGGATGAGATCCTTCCATTGTCCCACAGTCGGTACTGGGGAGTCTATTTAACCACACGAACATTTTCCTAGAAAACTATAGTTTTAATATGGAATAATTCAACATATCCATTATTGCCTATTTACACTCACGTAAACCCGTAAACCGATGCTCCCAGAGTAAGCAACTTTTAAAATGTTAATGTAAACTTTATGCCTTTTTTAATTGCAATAGACACATTCCTAAGTAATTGAATTCCAACAAGACCCCTCACCAGTAAACAAGAAACACATTGTTGGCAGCTTCCCTGCACAATACAAAGTGAGGAGGAAAGTATACAGTTTCCTCAGCAAGGACCAGCAAATTGCCTTCTACCCTTTGTGCTGAGAGGCCAAAGTTATAGATGCAAACTCTGGCTCAAGGCCAATCACCTGTTAGTTCTCAGAACATCTAGAAACTGAGGAGAGTTTGAACTTGACCACTACGGGCTTGGGGGTGAGAACTGAAAAAGGAACAGAAGACCTCAAACCACCAGGGTTATCTAAGAGTTGGCCTCTTTAGAACTCACTTTCATTGTATCAGGGGAAGAAGATTTCAGACCATTTTGATGAAAGCAAGTTACTGAAGCCACAGGCTCCCCTCAGCCCAGCTGGGCCCCAGAGACCCTGCAGCAGAGCAGGCCCAGTCAATGGCTCTGTGGTCACTGGAAGCCTCCAAGCTCAGAACGAGGCCTTAATCTGGATCACTTAAAAAGAATAGGCAATTCCAGAAGAATTTGTTTTCATTAACTAGTTGGATAATTTGACATGATGTGATTGTGTTCCCATGTAGAAAACTGAGAGAAATGCTTGCTGTCAACTGAAGAGACTGTTTGACTTTTTATAACAATGGCTTTTCCGTCTCAAAAGCTAAAAATCTTTCAAATGCACTCCTGTGTGTACATTCCAACTTAAGCTTTAGTTCCCTAACTACCAGTTACCATACAATTGCTTTCCTCCTTCCCAACCTTGATAAAGTTCTTATTCGGGCCCATCCTCACCCAAATGCCATTCAAACTACTGACTTAATGGGGGAGAGATACCTTAAAAAATACAGTTCGCATATCTGGTACAGTATTTACACCCCAACACCCAGTTTTTGTTCTCTCAATACCAATGTAGTTTAAGTGTTTTGTTTTGGTTTAGGGTCTTGTTTTTGTTTTTGTTTTGCTTTAGGTACCAAAGCTCCTATATTACTGGGTTTCTTTGGTTTTTGGTGTTTTCCCAGAAAGTGCACAGGAAAAATACCGTCAGGTGTTGGCCACTGGAGATTTGTGTGCTTCAACCTGCACTTGACTTACGTGGGCAAATCAGCTTTTAATTGTTGGGTACTTGCTTTGGTAAGTTTGTGTGCCACGGCTCTCTTTCCATATTTATCTTGGGTTTCCTCTGCCCTAGTGCTGGGAAGAAATCGAACCTTTGTCATTATGACCCTCATGTCATTGCGTTAACACTGAGCATACATGAGGTTTTGATCATATTACTCTAAACTTTGGGAAAAGAACGCTAAAAACTGTCAACATTGACTGTAGAGACTTTCGTATTCTCCTAAGTGGTCTTCAATGAACACTATGACAGTGTGTATTGTTAGGTGGGCCGAGTCCATTCAAATATAACTTTTAGAAACATATTAACTTCATCACTGGACATTTTTTATTTTCATAAAGTAGCATATAGAATGTAAACATTGTTGACATTCACAATCCTATCATCTGTGAAGTTTATGAAAAAAAAGCAAAATAGCAGGTATTCTCTTACCAAGATACTAACCTTCTAAAGGCAAATGGAGAACTAGCTGATATTGGGCTGCAATTTAACAAAGAGGCTCCCTGGGGACAAACAGAGTTTCATTTAGGAATTGTAGCTGCTTGCCACCCTCATGATAACTTCGTTTCTCTGTGATTGCCATAAGGTACTTGGCGTTTGCCGATAAGTAATTTCATGACAAGGCAAAAACTAAACTCCAAGCTCCAACTTATCTTAGTCCAAAAGCTATGGAAGTTAGTATGGAACAGTGCCAAATTCTCAGAATTAAAATTCAGAAAATTCAGATTGGGTGCCTTGTTCTGTCTCAGCTTTCCACGTCATTGCTTTGATATAAATTTAGTAGGGAGAATTAGTGCGTAATCATAGATAATAATTCTGAGTAAGCCAGATCCTCTCTGAGCCTGTTTCCTTGGAGCACCTAAAGCTCCATAGTGTCCCAGCTCCATTCAACAATGACATCTTTGCCACATCCAGATCTATAAGCAGAGTGTGGCCTCCCTGCTCGGTATGTTTTCATAGACTTTTAAGACAGAAGAATGACCCTGAAGGAACTAGAAGGCATTTTGAGGAGATCGCCCTGGGCTCCAAAGGAGATCAAAGTTGATAGAAGATAAGAGATTCTGAGAGTAAGGAGAAGGAAAAAAAAGGATTCTTTCAAGGTATAGAATCTCAGGATGTCAAAAAGAAAGTGCACAAATGAGAAAAATAACCAACAGGACAGGAAAAGAGACAGAACTACGCCCTCCATCTGTTCTCGTCTGCTAAGTGTCTGTGTTTAAAGATCATTAGATGCTGATGATGGATTAATTCATTCCCTGTTATTTGCTCCACAGGCAAATGCTCTCCTGTATTCAGGAGAAGCTATCCTTGGGAAACTGAGTTCAACTACATTCATTACAATATATCTTTTCACTCTAGTAATAAGAAACATTTATCGAGCACTTACTGTGTCACAGAAGGGACTTTAAATGCTATCAATGCATGAATCCTCACAACTCTCTCTGTGAGCTCCATGACCACTGCATCTTACAGAGGCACAGAGAGGGCCAGTAACTCACCATGCATTGCCCAGCTGGGCAGTGGTGGAGCTGGGATGCGAACCCAAGCAGCTGGATGCCCCAACTTAAACTTTCTCACACTTCATTCTTTCTTTCTTTCTTTCTTTTTTTGAGACAGAGTCTCACTATGTCACCCTCAATAGAGGGCCATGGCATTACAGCTCACAGCAACCTCAAACTCCTGGGCTTTTTTTTTTTTTATTAATTGATAGCTGTATACATTGGAGATTTTACCTCCTTCACGTTTACATGGACGGAACTGGAAAATGTTCTTCTTAGCAAAGTATCTCGGGAATGGAAGAAAAAGTATCCAGTGTACACAGCCCTTTTATGAAACTAATCTATAGCTCTCAAACGAACGAAAGATACAACTCTCGGGCTTAAGTGATTCTCTCGCCTCAGCCTCCCAAGTAGCTGGGACTATAGGCACCCACCACAATGCCCAGCTATTTTTTGGTTGTAGTTGTCATTGTTGTTTGGCAGGCCTTGCCTGGGTTCTAACCCTCCAGGCCTCATGTATGTGTCCGGTACCCTGACCACTGAGCCTGAGGGCACTGAGCCTGAGGGCACCGCGCCTCACAGCTACTTTCTTATCTCACCTATCTGCTCATATTTTACTTCTAACTGAAATCTGGGAGTCAGGGGCATTTTGGCATAGGCAGATAATTTTAAAGAATATACAAATAAAAAATATAAAACTTCACCTGTGAATCCTTTAAGAACAAAAACTTGAGGAGGAAGGGAAATTATTTTTTTAATGTACTAAATCCGCTAAATTTGAAAATCAAAGATAAAATTTCCAAGAATGCTCACCATGGAAGTAACTCACAGACTAATGTTCGCCAAGCAAGATTAGCTATTTCCTTCTTTGAGGTGCATTGATTCTGAGCTTCTGGATTTTATTTCATAAGAAATGGACCACATGTCTGGACGGTGAAGTGTGTACTATTATTAGGTACTAAGGGCACAGACTGAGAGGCTGAGCTGCTGTCTTTGACCAGTTATGGAGCTTTCCTGCCTTCCTCCATGTGCTCCTGGAGCTCCACTTATACACACTGACGTGCCTTATGAAAAACATACTAGCACTCTTTAAAGAACCATTTCCACAAATCCAGTGTTTAATATTTTTAAATGGCAACAGATTAATGTCAGCAGCAAAGCTTGTACCATTTCCTAGAACGGTGTGACAAAGTATTTCATTTGGATACATTTTCTTTTCATCATATATCACACTGTAGGCACTCAATAAATATTGGATAAATTACATCGTCTTTATAAATAAATCCCAAGTCAAATACAAATAGAGAAGCATTTCCTATAGGAATTATTCGCAGACTTCAAAAGACATTTTCTGAAGTTCTCTCTAATAAACTTTTCTCCTGCTTTCCAAAATGGATATCTGTTATTGATCATGCACTGATCTAACAATAGCTGTATCCAATTATTGAGGTTAGGGTAGTAACATAAGCAACAGAAACCCAGATTCTTATCCTGTAAGGGAACTTCTAATGGGAGATGATGTATTTTAACAAATACCAATTCAACAACGCATCAGAATTCTGACTTATTTCTGAAGAAAAGGAGACAAAGGAATAATTCTCAGAAGGTAAATAAGAATTTTAAAAATAAAAAGAATCATATCTCATAATATCTCTACAAAAGAAGGGAGGAAAGTAGAAAAGGGAGAGGGGGAAACGAAGAGGAAGGGTGGCCAGCCTTTCTAAGCATTAACCGTGAAAGAGGGAAGGTGGCCCGCCCCTGTGGATGGGGCAGTTGTGTGCTAAACTCTATTTTTATTTTTTACTTGCCTTGTCAACTGTAGTAGAATATCTATGGCAAAACTTCATCCAGTGTTAAGTCCAAAAAAAAGAACTGCAGAACCTATTTATCAATACAAGATGAACCACTAAAAACCAAAATTTTCAATCATACCTCACTAAAGGATTTTTCTTAAAAAAAAAAGGGGGGGGAGGAGAAAAAGAAGAAGAGTTCTCTCATTAGCAATATTATAATATTTTCATGAAAAATGCAAGAAAAAAATTAAAATAAATCTGAAATTAGACCTTCAAAAAGTCACATTAAAGAAAGACCAAGGACTAGAAGAGAGATGAGAAGTCAAGACCAGTTACAGTGGCTCACACATCTCTCTACTCTGGGAGGACAAGGTGGGTGGCTCGCCCGAGCTCAGGAGTTCAGAACCAACCTGAGCAAGAATGAGACCCTGTCTCTATCAAATATAGAAAATCTAGCCACGCACTGTGGAGGGCACCTGTAGTCCCAGCTACTCAGAAGGCTGAGGCAAGGGGATCACTTGAATCCAAGAGTTTGAGGTTGCTGTGAGCTATGATGCCGTAGCACTCTAGGCAAAGCCACAGAGTAAGATTCTGTCTCAAAAAAAAAAGAAGAAGAAGAAAAAATTCTTAATATAAATCTTTAAACTAAAGAAAAAACACACTTCATTGTTCTCACTGAATGATTTTGGACAAAGTAGTTTTCCTAACTCACCTCTGTTTTCTAACGTAATTTCTAATTTGACGTTCCTAATTCCTGAAGGCGTCACCAGGCTTATTACACGGCCCTATTTTCCTGTTCAGCAGGTTTCCAGGCGCCTCAGAAAAATCCTACGGGGAAGACCAAGGAAATAGGCCTATTGAATAGGTGGGGGTTTCTTTTAATGGAGAATTCAGTATCCGTTCAAAAAAAAAGACTTGATTAAAATGTTGGGTGTTGAACAAAGGTTACCCGCAACTAAGCAGATCAAAATGGGTTGCAGCCTGAGGAGCAGGGCTCCCCCTCTAGGAATTCCACTGGTTAGAAGGCTCCTTAGCTTAGCGTCTCTCTGTCTGGTCTCCAGAGTTAATGTACCATATTTTCCATGGTTTGATGAAGACTCCAGAGCCCTTAAGATATGAATTGCTATAATTCCTAAATCAAACAGCATTCAATTCAGTTCCAGACCATTTCAGGGTAATAAGACCGGTATTTCTTATTTTAATTAGTCATTTTATACTTCTAACAACTTCTTTGACAATCTTGGATTACTTGTTTGTTTATATGTGATAAAAGCCATGTTTCGCTAAAAATACGAATGCTACATTTGAATGTCCATTTACATTTTAGTAGTTATGGAAATAAACTTTCTGGGCCGTTAGATTATAGCTTTTTATAGGCACTGAATACAATCACCTAATCTATTTTAATATTATCCCTTTCAGCTGTCTCCTGAGTATCCCCTAACACAGCAGAGATATCAAGTTGATAACATAAATTCAAGACAAAATGCCTGAACACTCATCAGGAACTGTCTGTTAGTTTGCAGAGAAATTTGTGGCTGACATTTGAAATTTTAAAAAAATATTTAAAAATCCATGTGGCCACATAAAAGTATTATGCTCTTTTACTAGATTCTAAACTCCTTGAAAGTGTGAAAACTATTTCTTATTCTTGTACCCTGAACACAGTCTCTTTATACCTGATACTTGCCCATTAAATATTTATTGCATTAATAACTACATAAATAAGTGAAGTTCATATCATGGGATTAAAAACGTTTTTCTCTAAGCGTATATGCCAATGAAAACATTCCCTAAGCACACAAAATTACTAAAATGATACGAAAAATTCTATAAAGGTATATGTGATAGATACAGTGTTTCTTATCTGGGTCTATCTGCAAAGTTCTCCTGTTAAACTTCACTGCCTCTTCCTTATTCATTGTAGGAAACGTAAAAGCAGTTTTATTTCAATGCATAGCAAACTCAAGACACTCATTTCTTAGGGATATGGTACTGACAGCAAACAAACAGGAATACCTCAAAAAAATTGGGGAAATGTAGGAATGATGGCTGGGTCCCTCCTTGTAAAGCATCCAGGCTTTCTCTGCCCTTCCACAGGGAGGAGAGTCAATCATTTCACTCCTTGCTTGTACGGTTGGCAGAAAACTTCTAGAATATATTTCATCCTGTGTGCAAGTTTGGAGACCACAGATGCCAAGCTAGTGGAAGGGCTGATCCAATCTCTCCAAGTCTTTCCATGTTGGCTCAAAGGCCATTACTAAACCTTAAAACCCAAATAACTACACATACACACGTTGCTCAAAATCAGAAATGCTGATGAGCAAAATGGAGACTAAATTTCCGAAGCTCGCAATGGGCCTGGCATTACAGAGTTATGTATACGTATTTGGAAGCCTTCTACTAAGCAACCTGGATTGGAATCAAAGCTCTGGTCCCACTCAGCTGGCTACCAGTGTGTGACTTTAGCAAGTCACTTATGTTCCCGAAATGCAATGCTCTTTTTCCTAACGAACTCATATATAAAATTGCAATTCAGAAAACAAGTTGTTTTCTCTGACCCCAAAAAGTGACAGCTCCTGGGTCTCTCAGTGAAACTCTGGGACCCAGAGGAGCACTCCCGTCCCTACCAGTCTGAGCCATATAACCATGAGACTCCAAAACACATTTCCCACTAACACAATTTTCTAGAATTCCTATAGGAACTGGTCTACTGAAAGAGAACTCATGAGTCATTTTCATGGCCAGATGGATTATCAGAAAGATGACTTCTGGAAGTGTCAGATTTCTAACTGCAGGTTGAGGTGCCCTGAAAAGGTCTGGTCTAGTTTCACATATAAAGAATAGATAGAATGCCACTACTACACACGCATGAGGGCCACAGTGTGGCCCAAACAGCAAAAGTGCCAGGAAATGCCGAATGTGGAAGACACTTCAGGAGGGATGTCTGGTCCCTTCAAGAGGCAAATGTATGGGTCACCGGCGTTAAATGGTGCCAGCCCCATGCAGGGGCTGCCTTAGGGGATGGAGGCCAATGAGGAGAATGAGTCCAGGACAAAAGTCACTGGGAGCAGTCAGTGTGTGCCAAGTTAGCAGGAGAAGGTGCTGTTGGGAGACCAGGAGCTATAAGGACAGAGTCTGCAGAGTCTTCAGAGGGGCCGGACCGACGTACTGAGGAAGGGGGTTCGGCTCACCAAGCAGCCCCTCCGTGCAGTGGCCATGACAAGAGCACCCGCATTACAGCCACCATCTGTGAAAGCCTGGCCACCACGGGGCAGGGGGAAGAGGGACCCGCAAGCAGGAAGCAGGATGCGGTGCTACCAGACTGAGCTTGGAATACAGAGCCTGGCATTTGCAGTCTTGACATTCTTAGGGGGTTTTCTTTGAATTTGCTTCGTAAATGAAGTCTGAGAGGACGGTGGGTGACAGAGCATGCTCTGGAGGACCTCTGTGTCCTCAGGTCCACATGAGGCCTCCCCAGCCCCTGGTCCCTGCCCCAGGTCCTGCCCAGCACCCCTTGCTTGCCCCTCTCCATGCACACACGCATTGGCAGGGGGAGGCCACCATTCTGCTGTCGCCCTCCATTCTCAGAGGAGTTTGGGCCAGGGCAAGGGCAGACTGGGTTCACTCATGTGCCAGTGATGTCTCAGGAAGGGACAGGCGACGGCCCTCTCCATCCCACTGCTCATTGGGCAGGCCGCTCTGCGGGTCCACTCAACCAGCAGCAACCGAGGCCGCATTGGCATAGGGGGCTGCAACTCTGGATGGGTGTCCTCTAAGGGTTGAGGAGCCGCCTGGGAAAGGGACAGTGACTTCCCTCCCCAGGCCCCACCCTGAACTCTCATTTTACACTGGGCCCTGCAAATTGTCACCAGGCCAGTCCTGGTAAAGGCAGTAATTTTATGAAGTTTTACTTTGAAATGAAGCAGAGAAGTGGGGCAGAAACCAGCAGTAGAGATTAAGATCAAACAAAATTTGCCCATATTTTAGGGTGGAAGGTGTGGAGTATGTTTGTATGGTGCTGGGAATAAATGCAAATAGAGAAATAGAGTGAGCTGGGGGAGTAGGGATTTGGGGGGATGGTAAGTATATGGATGAGGAAGGGCCCAAGTGTAGGCCCACAGGGTCAAGGTTAACAGGCAGGGCCCTGCCTGCTGAAGCAGAGGTAGACCAGAGGAGTGTCAACATAGGTCACGTGACCCTCACCTTCCTTAGTGCACCAACTGCAGGGAGTTTCAAACCCTGCCTCTCGTGGGCTAAATGCAAGGATTCTACTCTTGGGTAGATTGTTTTGGATCCAACCTATAACATTTCTGGAAAAACTCAACATTTCTGTGTAATGATATGTATGTCTCACTGATCAGCTCAGTAATGACTTCCAACCTAGTGGGGGACTTTCATGTCTGAAGTGAACTTTCTCACACTAGGTAGTCCTGGCCACATCACCCTGCTCAGAAGTCAAATGGAGGCCAGTTACTGTTTTCTCCCCTATTTTACCTATAAAACACCAAGGCATAATGTATGAAATGACTTCTGGATCCTTATACCACAGAAGACTTTCCAAATTTACAAAACCCATTCACATGTATTATTTTATCCATAATGATTATAGCAGGTGACATAGAGGGGTCTGATTGTTCCCATTTTATAGAAATCAGTCAGGCTGATGTTGTAAAGCGGGTAAGTGGCAGATTTCAGGTTAGATCAGGGCGTCAGTCTCCACCTTAGTGTTTTTTTGATTCTACCACCCTCCTTTACAACCAGATCCCAGCCAAAGATAGTCACAGTCCAGCAGTCAGCTGCCCATAATCCTGAGGAATCGGCTGTAGATTCCCTGGGGACTGGGAATCCCTTACTCACCTCTCAGGAGCTGGGATCTGCTCTTTTTCCCCACCGCAGCCCAACTGGGTGGAAAGGAGAATACAGGCCTCAAAAAAGAAAGAAAATCAAATAGGTTCATAACTGAGTATTAAAGGAAAATGGTCCAAATCCAAACCCTGCTTGCTCCATGTCCATCTCCTACAGGGAATTAGTGAACACAAAGCTGTTGTGTGGCCAGGGCAGACTCCTCAACGGCCAGGCCTGCTTCTAAGACCCAGATGTCGACAGTGATGTTGGGGAGAGATGACTTAGGACCACATGCCAATAACCCCCAACAGAGGCTCAGATGGCTTTCGTGGACCCTAGACACTTTTGCCTCATGAGTCTCTTCTTCCATAAAAATAAAGTTATAATATTTTCCAGCTGCGCTGGTATGAAAAATATTAATATTATACATTAAAAGATTTTCTTTAACCTTAAAGTTCTTGTATATTTCTTCTGAATTGAAAAACAATGAGAACATTTTTGTGAGTTCCTAAAAGTATTGCAGGCGCTAGGCGCTAAGCCCCTGGGCCTGATGGGGTTGATCAGCCCTGGCCTCAAAATTCCAGGCCCTTGCCAGGTCAGATGCTTTGCTGACGTTCCAGTTGTTTTTGCTGTTGTGTTTCAGTTTTCAGAAATGATGACTAATCACACCCGTGTCATAGACAGAAGATCAAAGAAGAAAAACCTTTATTTCTTCTCTATGATGTCAGAGAGTTCTCAGCTCTCTGGCTACAGTTTTAATCTCTCTGCTTTTATTAAGCTTCCAAGAGTTGAGTTGTCACCAAATATGTTAGTGCTGCAAAATATCATTAAGTCAGCTGAGCTCACCCTTCCAGCTGTTACAATAAACGGACAAAATAAAGGAAAACCAAAACCCCAAGCGGTTTTAACAACACGATGATTGATGATTGAGTTTTATTTCTCTTTCCTTCTCCCTGTATTTGGCTGCAAACTACTTAAACCACCTCCCCAGTGTTTTTGGCCCTTGAGTAGGAGTGTGCCCTTGCCAGCGTGGAGAAATTGAGCTAGGCTTTCACGCTTTGGAATCTACTATGTACTCAACCCCCAAGCCTTTTGAGCTCCAGCCATAATTAGCTGTAACCTGTTTATGGGGCCAAGAGAATTTAAAACATGCAAGACATGAGTCAGGACGGGATGATATCAAAATCCTTATTTATTCTGGGTTTTAGACTAATCTCATCAGGTTCCACACACATCATTGTTTTTTCTTGAATATTAGCACTGTCGGGAGAGGAGGAAAAATCCCCATAGGATGTGTACATTCAGGCTCATCCCCAACCGAACCTTGTGGAAGCATTTGCATTGCTTAAATTCACAGTGTAGACAATAGGCTCAGCCCTGGAAGGTCATGTTTTGTTTTCCTTTCATTTGGCTAATAACCCAGTAAATATTTACCCTCATGACCAAAAATCATCCTGAAATATATGTGAGCATGTTGAATGTCAAGAAAACACAGGTATATGGTGAAAAGTCGCGATGTGGGAATCGGGTATGACACTGGGAAGCTGCCTCCACTCCTGGCAGCCCTCATAGCAGTCCTGAAGGAATGCCTAATACAGAGGTTCCAGGTCTATGCCAATTTCAAGAACACCTTATAGTAATAAATTCTTTCCATTTCGTGGCCCATAAGGGCTGTGAACATTGTTCTCTAAAGACAAAGCCAGGACTGACATGGGAGAACAGCAAAATGGGCAATTAATTCCATAGTGTGATTTGAAAATCTTCAACTACCTTTCCCCAAAAGAGACCCCATTCGATATCCATCTCTGTCCCCACCCCTCAGACCTACCATCAGGCCAAGGCCACCCTTCCGAATATTACTGAGCCTTCAAAAAGAATGAAATTCTTGCGTGTGTTACAGCATGGATGAAACTTGAAGACTAAGATTCATCCTTCATTGTACTAAGTGAAATAAATCAGATACAAATGGCCATGTATTGCACAACTTCATTTATGTTGTTGCCTCCCCAAAATTCAAATGTTGAACTTCTAATACCCAATGTGATGGTATGAGGAGATGGGGCCTCTGTGAAATGATGGGGTCATGATGGTGGAGCTATCATGTGAGATTAGTGAGACACAGAATTCACTTCCTCACTCTCTGTTCTTTGCCCTTTGAGGACTCACAAGAAGACCTTCCTCTGTAGACCAGGAAGAGGGTCCTTCCCAGGACCCAGCTGTGCTGGTACCCTGATCTTGGACTTCCCATCTTCCAGAACTATAAGAAAGAAGCTTCTGCTGCTGAAGCCATGTAGTCTATGGTATTTTCCTTATAGCAACCCAAAATGACAACTTCACAGAGATAGAAAGGTAGTTGTCAGGACCTGGAGGGAAAGCATAAGAAGCCAGCGTGCAATAGATACAGAGTTTCAATCTGGAAAGATGAAAACGTTCTGGAGATGGATGCTGGTGATGGTGGCACAGTGATGTGAATGTACTTAATTTCACTGACCCAGGTACTTAAAAATGGTTGAGATGCCCTGGTGTGATTCTGTCCTGCATCTTTGGAGCTAGAGTCATTTACCTCCACCCGCCTTCTCTCCCACCTAAGTGTGTGCCACCACCCCATGGAAGATTTAATGGACATGAACCCTCTGTGGCCTTAAAACTATCTTTCTAGTTGTGAACTAAGGGTCAAGAAAGATTGTCACTTTAAGGTGGGTAATGATGAAAATGTGCACCAATTATCTTTAAAAACAGTCAGTTTGGGGACTAATATAAAGGATGAATTGTACATTGTTGAAGCAGAAGCAATAAATTATGAAGGCAGTCCAATTAAAGCAACACTGCCAACTCTGAAAATGTCTGTACAGCCAATGGTCTCCATTGGCGAGTTTGAAATAACACCACCCATGGTCTTATGGTTGAAACATGGTTAGGGCCTGTGCGTATCAGTGGGCAGTGCTTAGTGGCTGTGAAAGAAGGTTCAGAGTCAGTCAAAAGATGAAGAGGAGGATGTGACACTCTTAAGTATGTCTGGAAAGCGATCTGGCCCTGGAACTGGAAGCAAGTTTCCATGGAAAAAAGTAAAACTTGCTGCCAATGAAGAAGAAGATGATGATGATGATATTGATGATTTTGATGAAGGAAAAGCTTCAGTGAAAAAAATCTGTACCAGATACTCCAGGCCAAAAAAAAAAAAAATGTACAAAAATCAAACCAGAATAGAAAAGATTCAAAACCATCAAACACCAAGATGAAAAGGTGAAGAATCCTTCAAAAACATGAAAAAAACTCCTAAAGTACCAAAGGACCTAGTTTTGTAGAAGACATTAAGACAAAAATACAAACAAGTATGGAGAAAGGTGGTTCTCTTCCCAGAGTGAAAGCCAAGTTCATCAGTTATGTGAGAAATTGCTTCCGATGACTCGTCAGGAGGCTCCTCCAGGTCTCTGGCAGTGGAGGAAAACTCTTTAAGGAAATAGTTTAAACAGATTGTTAAAATTTCCTATCTTATTTTGTTTCTGTAACAGTTGATATCTAGCTGTCCTTTTTATAATGCAGAGTGAGAACTTTTCCCTACCATGTTTGATAAATGTTGTCCAGGTTCCGTTGCCAAAAATGTGTTGTCCAAAATGCCTGTTTAGTTTTTAAAGACAGAACTCCACTCTTAGCTTGGTGTTAAGTATGTATGGAATGTTATGATAGGACATAGTAGTAGCGGTGGTCAGACATGGCAATGGCAGGGAGACAAAAATATACATGTGAAATAAACTCAGAATTTTTAAAAAAAAATGGCTGAGATGGTAAAACTTTACATTATGTATAGGGTATGTATGTTTTACCATAATTTTTTTAAAAATAGATTCCACCCTTTCTGTCATTCCTTTGTATAATGGCTCCTCTCCAACAAGCCGCCATGAAAATGCAAACATTTTTCCCAATGCAACTCCTACATACATCAACAGTCATAATGTGTGAAAATGGGGTGGCTAACCTAGGGTCCAAGGATTCAGGCATCTGCTGGGGAGTGGAGAATCTCTAAGGTGTGTGAAATGATTGTGTGGGACAGGAGTGAGAAAAGGGGACAGAGAACTAAAACTGTTCCTAGGAGAGGGGTCATGAGTTTCATTAGATTTTTTACTGAATCTGAAAACTCCCTCCCCAAAACAAAGGCCCAGCCTCACAGAGCATTAGTTTATCCAGTTCATGCCCTGTCTTTGGGTTGGAAGCAAAGAAATGGCAAGAAGCATCGTGGCGGTATGGCCAACATTTACGGAGCACTGGTTTTTTGCAAGTCACTCATCTGCATTTTTCTGCAGTTACTTCAAGTGATTCTTACAGCAGCCCCACACAAGAGCTGCCAGGGATTTTTCCAGCTTTTAATTCTCTTTTTATAATCATAAAATACAACTAAAATTTATAATTTTCACTATTTTAAGCACCCAGTTGTAAATCCATGTAGTTGTCAACCTACCTCCAGAAAGTTTTCTTCTGGCTAAATTGAAACTCTGTCCCCATCAAACAATAACTGCGTTCTCCCCTCTTCCCAGCACCAGATAACCACAATTCTACTTTCTGTCTCTGTGCATTTACTTACTCCAGGCACCTCATGGAAGTGGGATCATACACCTTCGTCTGGCTCATTTCACTTGGCATAGTGTTCTCAAGGTTCATTCATGTTACAGCGTATGTCAGGATTTCTTTCCTTTTTAAGGCTGACTAATTATTTATTGTGTGGAGAGACCACATGTTATCTATTTGTTCGCTCATGGATGGATACTTAGATTGCTTCCACCTTTTGGCTTTGCTGCTATGAACATGGGCGTACAAACAGGAGCTGTTAGTTTTGTCTTCATTTTATAAATGAGGACACGGAGGTCGAGAACGGAGTCAGTGTTGGAAATCACACTACTTACCGGCAATAGTGTGAGCTGAGATTTGAACCCAGGGAGGTGAACTCTGAAGTGCTCAGGCATCATCTCATGTTGTGATTCAGTTATTAAAAGCGAATAGAGTAAAAACTGTCATGTTTACAATGAATTTCTTCATAACCTATTGATGTCCAACACACACTTACAATGCACTGAATAATTAAACCGATAACACGGAAAACCATCGCAACCAGAATGAGCAAGAACCCAATGATGGAAGAATAGGTGTCGAGGGGTGAGGATGCAAGACGTCCCGGCTTCTTAGCTAAATGTAAGTGATGATTTTTCTGGAACCTCAATTTCACGCCATTAGTTGGCATTAGGTTACTTTACTGGCAATGACAAGTTATGCTTTTAGATTAACACAAAGTATTTCTTATGATTTAAGCAAGAATTCAAAAGTTCACGTGCATGTTCATATTTTATAAATTTTTATTATGAAAAATTTCAAACATAAGCAAAAGTGGAAAAACATTGAATAGAACGAGTCCCTGTCTATCCCCCCAGACTCGGCCATTCTCAAGATCTTTGCATCACTTATCCCTGTCTCTCCTTCTCTCTCCCTTTTTTCTCCTTCCCTTCTTTTCTTTTTAATTGGTAAAGAATTTTGAAATATATTCCAAACTTTGCATCATTTCACATCTGCATACTTAGCATATATATCTTTTAAAAAAAGAAGAAATTCTTCTTCCATAACTTACATGCCATTATCACACTCTAAAAAAATCAAAAATACTGTCTTGGTGTCATGTAGCCTTCGTTCTATATTCAAATTTCCCTGAGAGTCTCAGTTTATCTCTTGCCACGTGCCCTGTGAATCAAGATCCAAACAAGATTCATTTACTTTCTAGCTAATCATCTCTTCAACCTCTTCTACTCCAGTTCCCCCCACCTTTTGGATTTTTTCGATGTCATTGGCTTTTTGAAGGTCACCCGGTCAGTTGTCCTATCGAAGTCACTCTCCCTGGATTCATCTATTTAATTCTTCTCAACGTCAGCTAATTTGTGTTTCTCTCTGTACTTACTGTAAATGGAAGATTAACTCTAAGGAATCCATTCCATTCAGGTTCAACTCTAAATCTTTTGTGTTTTGCTTTTCTAAAAATATATTTCGTAAGGATAGCTGCGTCCTTCCTATTGTGTCACATCAAGAGACCCCTACTGTCTGGCTTAGTGAGGGTCTGACACAGACAGCTGCTCTATAAAAAGTCCAACTAAACTTTCATGTATTGATTTCCTCATTGATTATCTGTGCCCCCGAATCAGATACTTCATGATATGTCAAAAAATAAAACAGTGTATCCTACTATGCTGTTACTGCTATTATATAATAAACTACCCCCCAAATTAACTACTTCAATAATGACCGTTTTGTCTGTACATGATTTCACAGGTCACGGTTTGGACAGAACTTGGCTGTGCAGCTTTCCTGGGTCCGTTCAGGCAGCACTGGCAAGACTGCTTATTCTGCTGCATTCTGCCTTGGGCTGGGCCAGCAGGTCCCACAAGGCCTGGCTTACGAGCTTGACTCCTCAGTGGTCATTTGCATGGCTAACTGGGTTTCTTCACAGCATGGCAGTCTCTGGGCTGTCTTCCAGGACAGCTAGCTTTGAAGAGGTAGCTAAGTGCCAAAAGACAGAAGACACTGGTCTCTTAAGGCCCAGCCAAGAAGACTACAGTGCTCCATGTTCACCCCATTCTATTGGCCAGCCTGGGGTCTACCCTATGTCAAAAGGATCAGAAATAGACTCTGTCTCTTTCGGGGAGGCCACAAGGTCACAGTGAAAAGAGGTTGGGAGGTATGGTTATGGCCATCTCTGGAAGCACAATCACAATTATGTGGCAGGGAACGAGGTGGTGGCATCCTAATCTTCCCACCATAAAGTTCCCATCACACTTTCATCTATGGGCTTCCTCCACCGATATGCTTTGTTTGAATCAGATCATCCATTATACGTCATAGAAGGTGACCTCATAAATCGATCTTTCCACCTTTTTCGTGAAGAATTTTCCTTTCACTAGGATATCCCCATTAGTACTCAAAAGGTGAAATAAATGCTTGATTCCTTTTCTTCAGTTGCCAATGTTCAGACAAAGGATTTGAAGTTCTAATTGCCTTCAAGAGTCTCCAGTGAATTGCATTGTTGTGCGTGTGTGTGCTTTGTTTTCTTGTTTTTAAGCTCCTTCTTTTAGCGTTGCTGAGAGTTAGTGTTTTTATATATTTAGTGAATGTAAATTAATTAGTCATCATTTTTTTGAGGTTCGAATTACTCAGTCTTTGGCCACGGCGCCCCTTCATATTACCTAGTGTGTCTCTTGGACATGAGCCCACTAGTCATCGGTAGCTTCCTTGCTTTCTGACACACCAAAATGTCCCTCATTTGTGTATTTTCTGTCCTTGACCTCATTCCTCTCAATGCAAAATAGTATTTACAGTCATCATCTAGACACTAGGCATGGTCATCACTACACAGCTGCCCTTGGTTTCAGAAAGGACTAGTTAAAAAAATTAAAATGCTAATCACGACTTAATGCCAATATTTTTAATTCCTATTGCTGGGAATTTTCTTATCCCCTTTGATTTTACTTCTGAATTTCTTTTCTCTTATGCTGGAATGTTGGCTCCAAATTTCTCATTTGCTTTACCGTACAAAATATGTAAAATGCACAGTTATCCTACCTGCACCATGACTAACAGGAGGATGACTAGAGTCCAGCACTGTGTTGCAACTGTACTTGCCCCTGCAAAATATTTCACCCTACTTGTGTAGGTTAAATAATGCCTTTGAAAGTCCCTTGAAATTAGTTATTTTCTCCATGTGATTACATCACCACGATGATACAGACTGTATTTGTTTATCTCGGCGTATTTTGAAATCCATGTTGCAAGTTTTTTTATCTGCAAATACCCGACATGATTCAGAGATGTCTCCTTTGCCTCCTTCTGTCTCCTCTGCCTTCTCCTACAAGTGATGCACCATATTGATTTTCAACTTATCTCTCCAGTGTTGCTTATGGCAAATATAAGCAAATTGGCAAATATACTTATTACACCCCCTTTCTTATGCAAAAAGTCTGTGTTCCGTGTTTCTCAATGTTTTCTGCAGCTGTACATGCTTGCTGTGTGTGGGTGCCTTGCTGTTCATTCCCCCCAATAATAGAGGCACCTGGGTTATTTCCAGTCCTCTGCTAATACCAATATGCTGCAATGGATAGTTTTGTGCATATGTCTTATTGTAGTTTTGACAGTGTGTCTCTGGGATAGATTCCTACATGTGAGATTTCTGAAACTAAGAAAAAATTATATAAGTTTCCTGGATATTGCCTTATTTCCTTCTCTGGGGTTCACACCATTTTACATCTTTGTCAATAATATACGATAGACCCGTTTCCACAGAGCGTCTCCCAGAGATTGTGGCGACAAACATGAGGTTTTTGCCAATGTGCTGTCTATTGCATGTCTTCTCCGTGAAGAAGGTTGAGCATCTTCACACGTGTTTAAGGGAACCGAGTGCTCCTTGCATTATATTCTTCATCTTTTTCGTCTTACATTGTAGGAGCCCTTTATTACAAATGGTAAAGTTTGTCAAGGTTTATCTTTGAATGTGTTGATGAGGCTTTTGGCCCCCATGGGTCTTTGAGATGACACCTGACATTCTGAAGCTATTCCATGGTTACAGGTGCACTGGGTGAAGCCTGAGCACCAGCAAGGCTCTGTGGAAATGACTGAGAAGTTACTACAAAGACTGAATAAAGCTACTACAATTTCTAACCTGATTCTGCTCTGAGCCTCCTGGACCCTCACTTCATAAGCCAATCTAATCACAAGAGTCTTGGCAGGAAGGAAGGCTCAGCCTTGTCTCTTTGTTTAGAAGCAATGGAAATGTCCATCCTCAGGGAGCCCTTGGAGAGGTCAGTTGCCTCAAAGACCTTCAGGAGGTGCCTCCACTCTGACCTAGAGTGACTCATCTCTAAAGGAAGCAAAGGCTGTGGTCCCCAAGGATTTTCCCTGCCTCAATCTGTGGGGAAAACCCTGACCTTCTGACCTGATTAGGGCTCAACTGGAGGACATTATGTTTATTCTATTAGCAGAAAAGCAGCTCACAGGAACTTTATTAATTTTATATGCCTAGACATACCATCAATTCAGTATGATAAATTCTTGGAGAATGAATGACTCACTCTCGGACCCCATAACTAGTAGAGCAGGGACTCAAGCCAAGAGGGAGAAGGTGGAGGTTTTTTTCATTACAGAGAAAAACAAGATGGTGTATTCACATGATGTGAAGCCCAGAGAGCCTGAGAAGAGCATCAGGTCAGATCGTTTTTCTTCTGCTGTCCTATCAGAAAAATTGTCAACACAGAAGAAGACTTCGATGGCCAGATGTGGGGATTTTTTTTCCCCACATCAAGCAGAGGACAGCAGTGGGGTGTCCTCCAGTTCAATTCCAGCACTACCTACCTGGAGACAGTGTCAGACCTCACAGTTCAAAGGTCAGGGGCTAGGACTGCTCCGGCGTTCAGATGCCAGTTCTAGTCCAGACCTCCAGTACTTCTGATGGACCAGCTATCATTTGGAAATCCCACAGTCACCTCTTTGAGTTTAATTAATTTGTTGAAACAGCTCACAGAACTCAGGGAAACGCTTGATGTTTACCAGTTTATTATATGAAAGATTTACAAAGGAGAGAGACGAGCAGGTGTGTAGGCTAAAGGGGGGGACGGATGCAGAGCATCCATGCCCTCCCAGGGCCTGCCCACCTCCAGAAGCCTCTACCTGCTCTGGTAATCAAAAGCTCTTCAAACCCTGGCCTTTGGGCCTTTATGGAGGCTTCACTGGTTGTCCATGATTGATTAGAGCATGGACAACTGTGTCAAAATGTGACTGGACAAAAAGGACATGACCTGAACCATCATGGCCTACGTGTCCAGATCCTCCTCGGCCTCTCTGTGCACCATTCCTTCCTCCAGGGAACAGGGCAGGACCCTTCCTGGAATGAGGGTCTTTGACCGACAATCACATTAGTTTCCTGCCTGGGGCAGGTAAAAGAAGGGCAGGAGAAGGTCAAAGAGGAGAAATTCTGCTTCTTGAGTCCTACCCCTGAGGCCTGAAGTGCTCTAACCTTATAATAAAACACAATAACAAGAGCTGTGAGAGTTATGAGTCAGGAACTACGGATAAAAACATACACACAGAGACATACCCACACATACATATACATGATGTATTTTATATCACACTCTCAGCACCATGACTAGTGAGAACTGGGACCTAGGCCAAAGAAAGAAGGTGGTAGTTGTTTTCATTATAGAGAAAAATAAGATGATGTATTCATGTGACCCAAAGTCCAGAGGAGGGGGGGGCCCAGAGGAGCATAGAGTCACTTCACTATGAGGACAGAGAAAGAAAAGTGAAGACAACATTTTATTATGCCCACAATCGTGTCCATTTCCAACCCTAATCTCAACCCAGCAATTAAAAAAATAGTAATAAAATAATGATAACCCAACATGCTTCAAAATTTGCAAGGTACCGTCACATTTTGTGCTCCCAAGTACCACACCAGTGTGAGACAAAGCATCTTAAACCAGAAAACCAAAGTTCCCAGAGGGGAATTTGCCTGGGATGACACAGCCAGGAGAGGGAGAGCCCCAACCTGAATCCAGACGAAGGCCAAAAGCAGGATGTGCGGGGTCTGTAATCACAGTGAGCCTGTGCTTGGTTTAATGCTCTGCTGTTGTTTTAAAATTCTTAATAATTTTTGTACAGGGAGATCTGTATTTTCATTACACACAGAGTTCCCCAAATCAGGTAGCCTGCCCTGCCAAGACCACATGTGTCTTTCTGCTAAGAATTAAAGTAGAAACCTATAGAAACAAAATCTTTTTTCTTTTTTTTTTAGAGACAAAGTTTCACTATGTCGCCCTCCATAGAGTGCTGTGCATCAGAGCTCACAGCAACCTCCAACTCTTGGGTTTAAGCGATTCTCTTGCCACAGCCTCCCAAGTAGCTGGGATTATAGGCACCTGCCACAACGCCCAGCTATTTTCTGTTGCAGTTGTAATTGTCGTTTAGCAGGCCTGGGCTGGGCTCAAACCCACCAGCCTTGGTGTATATGGCTGGCACCCTACTCACTGAGCTATGGGTGCCAAGCCAAAATTTCTTGAATATCCCTTGTTGCAAGTGGAACCAATACCTTGGTTTTGTGTGAAGACAATGGTGGGGTTACTCAAAACTTTAATAGCCACTAGTTGAAGCTCTTCACCATGGTTAGCCCCTAGGACCCTGTGACCATTTTTGATGACCTTTTTTGGTGCCTAACACATAGAAAATAGATGCTTAATTATTTAACTCAATGCCAATTCCTCGGCAAAACAAATGAAAGGAGTAGAAGGGTTTGTTTTTAAAAAAGGGAGAGAGAAGAAAAATGTTTATTTTATTGGCATCTTATTATACAGAATATTGTTACAATAGGTAGGCCCTGATATGGAGCTCTGAAGTTTATTTTTTATAAAAAGATATATATTAAAGCCATGTTGTGCTAGTAAGATTTAATCAGCCATCGCCTAGTGAGCTGGGAACATTCCTGGCACTTTCAAAAATACCTGCTTTAACCACAGACCTGTGGGTGTCTCATTTGTGGTGTCATTCTGTCATTCTAGGGTCACAAAAGTCTTCCATTGAAAATACATCTTTACTTTTTCTACGAAAAATACATATGTGTATAAGTTGCCATCTAACGTTTTAAAATTCACAGATTAATTAAAAGGATGTTCCGTGGAGAAACAGAGAAAATAAGCAGCAATAGGTAAAGAAAGCCTAATCACTGTGTATTTGCTTCACCAAAAAGCATTGTATAGGGAGCTCCTTAAGCTGTGGGGCCCTTACCAACCCCTGGGACGCAAAGAGAAATGATGCAAACATAAAGCATTTTAACAAATATAATTACGTGAGTCCTAATTATTTTAGAATATACATACATGTAAATCATCTATTTTTTCTTTCCCATCATGGATCATATACTAAAATGTTGAATGAATTTCAAAGGAGGGAGAAGGGCTTCCTAACAGCCATTACCTGGAACAAGTAGATGACCAGTTTAACCAGTTTCTTAAACAAGTCGATCAGAGGAGAAGATCTTTCAGGTATCCGATTGGATGTATTATTCCCTTGAGAATTAACAGAGAATGGATCTCGATATAAATTCCTCTGTCAGTTTCCTTATATTGACATTTCGGTGAATAGATAATATGTAGAACCCCTGGGCATATCTCTATCAGCAGCATATTGATTCTATCAGCCGCATTATCCTGCAATTTGCCCTCGTAACTATTTACGCAACTCTCCGTGACGTGTAATTCAGCAGTGATCATCTTCCGTGGCCGCTGTGATTTTCTTTCCACGGGGTACCTAGGCTGTGCGTCCTGAAACAAGGCTTGATTTTAAGGCTAAGGATTTGGGATTTCTTTCTGGCATAATGGAAAGGCGATCAAAGAAGTTTTCAAATTAGCATTAATTGTTAAGGATGAGAAGGAAACACTGGTCTTTTATGTTATTAGTTTCGAGGGGTGGATCAGAGATAAGCAGTAGCAAAGTGGGAGAAGGTAGATAAAATCAGAAGCCGTTCCATCAGAGCAGCGTGAGAGGAAATTAGCAGGGCTCTGATTCTTCCACAAAGTTGCCTCTACTTTTCCCGGCGGGCCCCTCTGGGAGCTGCCTCTGAGTGCGTTGCAGGGAAGAAACCTGAAGGGTGGCAGGGACAGGCACAACACACACTCACTCCCCTCGTCTCCAGAGCAGTGAGGAAGAAACACACAGAAAAGAACTACCCAAGCGGCCTGCCTGCAGGTGCATCAGAAATAAAGTGTATTCACATCCAGGGGCCAAGCCTGGGTCTTCTTAAGAGAACGGCAAAGAATATTTGATTAGGTCTACGCGACTGAGAGTAACTAAAATCCCACAACTATAACTTATCATTTTTGCTCAAACTCTTTCTCCAAGATCATACGTTCTCGGTCCTAGAACCAGGAGTCTATATTTAATGCAAAGGTAACTGCAATCCCGCCACCATGAAGTGGCTGCCACACCTGCAGCAGTGGTCTTAATTCCTTGTAGACTGAAATTGCCTGGCAGTGGGGCCACTCCCCACTGCCTTGGGAGAGCCCCTGTTAGGCCATTAGACTCCCTCAGCTGCCTGGCCTCTGAATCAACCATCTCTTCTTAGTAGCATGACTCAGTGGAGAGGCTTTCTAGCAAAATCTGGTCAGTGATGTGGATTTTCCCTCTCCTTGTCATGGCAGCTGACACCGGGACGCAGACTTTCTTCACGTCTGCTTTCTTAATCCAGGAAACGCACAGGAGCCTCCTGCCTTGTAATACACATTCTGTCTCATTCATAAAGTCTTGTCCTGGAAAAAGCCTCATTCATCCCTGCAGAAGACCCACAGTTGGGAGGGCGAGGGCGTGCAAAACCTTAGGAGACAGAAGACAATGGTGGAGTGCTTGGCAGCGGCTCCCAGGCTGCTTTAGCAACACGCACCAACGCCAGGGAGAGGATAAAACGCTGCAGTTGTTTACTCGTCTCTCTGGAGCAAAAGAGTCTCTTCGCCTACAAGACAGATGCCAAATCCTCAGGACCCGAGCGAGGAAATGATGAGCTTCTCCGGGGATTGGCATGCAGTCCTGCGCTCCAAGATAGCAAGGCATTTGACTTGAAAGCATTCGTTGTTTAAGAGAAAATGAGAATTGTGGGATTTGATTGTCAATCAGGGGCTTCCTCTCCCACCAGCCGCTCACACAGGATGCCCACCTCGCCCTGCCACGGAGCCAGGCCAGCCTTCTCCTGGGCTACCGAAGGCATTCACTTCCCTTTAGGAATCTAATCACGAGCAACTCAAATCTTGCCAACACGACCCACACTCGTAATTGCAAAATAATAAACACGACAAAATTCGGATGAATAGGGCATCCGGTGTAACTCCTTTTGCAGGAAGAGCCCTCCGGAATCCTAAGCCTAATAGGTCTGTGTTTATTTCTCTACCAGCAGCATAATGCGACTGATTTACAAGAGTTTAACTCAAGTGTTAATCTGACAGTGACGAAGAGCTCCTCACTGGTGCAGTCACTTACACTATCATATTAGGTGCCTCCTCTCTGAAAGCCGTGTGGTCGATAATTGGAATGCTTTTATGTCTAGTGGTTCTGACAAGCCTCTTCTTCAGGTCACCTATGGGCGGTCGAGCTCTCCGCTCAGCCCAACGGTGGCAAACAATTTAAACGGAGAAAGTATTGTTCCCCTCGCATTGTGGGCCAAGGGCAGTTCAAGGGAAGTGGGACTGCGCACCGGCTACCTGCTGGTGTCTAGTAAAATAAGGTGGACATGATACCAGCTTGGGAGTACAATTAAATCTATTTTGTGCCGATGTGTTGCCGGACAGATGAGTTTCCACATGGCAGAGCTTTATGATCTTTAAGGTAGACTGAACTAATAGATTGGTGTGGAGCGCACTGAAGTTACCAAGGATGAGAAAGCAGGCAGTGGTACATTTGAACTACAGGTTTCTCATATGCTCCACGTCATGCTGAGTTTTTATAGCTCCTGGCTTTCAAAAAGCCTGTTTCAAAGAGGTTTGCGCTAGACTGGGCATGCAGTTTTGCTCTGCAGATATTGTCGCTACCGATTTAGTGGAATGCAATTAGGAAGCCTAAATTAAGTGGTAATGGAGAACCAGCTCTTGAAACTGGGGTTTCCACGGCAACCACTGCTTACAATACAGCCTTCAGTTAGTTTCCCCACTTTATCTGCAAAATGCACAATTGAGCTTTAAAACAGCTCGGCGCTGAAAAACGCACTGTAAACAACTGTTTGCAATGAGAGTTTTTACACTGTCTTTAAATACAACAAACTATCACATAAAATTTACTTGTCCGCGCTAATAAAGCAAAATCTGGGGTGCCAATCAGTGAAGGATTTTAAAATTGATCATTTCTTCCCCGTGTTTGGATTTATCTGTAAGGGAGGATGTCACGAGTCATTAGGTCTCTTAACTTTGGTCATTCCTGCTCCATTTTCGGCTCCCCTGACAATCCGCGGTGCCCACCAGTCCCTTGCTCCAATGCACTTTCCTTTCAGCAAACAGGGTTGTCTTAAATAAACACACAAGGTGCTCCTTTGCAAGGTTGCTTTCTTGTTTTGATAACATTTTACAGATTATTCCTCTATTGTTTCTTCGTAACATGTCACAGACTCCCAAGACTTTCGTATTTACTGATTCGCATTTACCCTCTTTCCAGATTACTATCCTTCTGAATCTTTTAAAGCCCACGTAGCATTTCTCTACACATTCAGAAGTTGACCTTCTAGCAACTTCTTGCGCCGGCCTGAGCAGACAAGACCGTCAAAAGATAAGATTGAAGTGGGTAGACTTTTAAACACAGACTTATTTAAAACAACCATGGAGAATTTGTAACTTTTGTAACATTTATTTTCTTTCACAGTAGGAAATCCATATTTTATTATTACGGGGCTGTCATTCTTTTTTTTTAGGTGCATCAGGAACACGCACACAGGCACAGGTGTACAGCTCTATGTGTGCATGCATTTTTTTCTTTCTTAGTGAGGGAATAAATCAAATTGGGTTTTGCAGAGAGGAGAGAAGGATGGAATCCAATGTGGGGTCTCCTAGCTGTAACACTGCTTAATTGCCAGTCTTAACAGGATGGGCACTGGAACTTGCCTGGACAGATCCAGGCAGCTGGTGAAAACTCATGAATCCTCCACAGCCCAGAAGGCAACGTTTCCCAGTAGTTTGTACTCTCTCAAGGTTGTCCTATCACACGTGTGTTATTTCCACTGTGAGAACATGCGGAGAGAGAGGCAGAGAGCACGTGTGTGTCATAATGGTACCGCCCATGTATTTGGCTTTTGCTGAGGAAACTACTAGATGCTGGTGTCGCCGGTGATGTCTGAATCTCCGATTGATTTCTTCTCTGAGACCTGGGATCTGTCAGGTGGGGAGCCCGCCCTTCACACTAAGAAGAGTAAGTTTCAACAGTCTGGTAATCGGCTGCTCTGTTGAATCCTCTGATTTGTTGCAGAGTCTTCAGTTGACAAGGTGGAATAAAAAAAGAAAAAAAAAACCTCCATTTTTCTCCCTACTCATTGATACTCTCAAAGTGGCTCCTACGATTTTCACATTTTAAGAATATACATGTCGAAGAAAACCAAAGAAACCACGTAAAAAACAATTCGGCTGATACTTTAATAAAGCTCGTAGTATTTTTAAAAAGTGTCTTTGTTGCATATCTTGACATTGTTCTAAACTCAACCCATGCTCTATTGTAGCTCTTTGTTATGAAAATACGTCTATCACCCTAAATCTTTAAGAACTTAATCTTGGAGAAATTGTATGCACCCTTTTGTTCCGTAATTGATAAACTCGAGAGATGCTATCCAACCCCATCTCAACTACTGATGAGGCACATTGCACATCTTTCCCATGGCTTAAAATAAAATGTTAATTCAGTGAATTCTAAATTTAAATCTTCTATGGGAAGAAACCTGGAGTAGTAATGCGCTCACAACTTTTGTAAGGCATCTTTTCTCAACATGGCTGGCATTTTCTCCAAAATACACAAGGACACCCTGAAATTATCCGAGTCTGGCAACAATGTGCAGATTGATGTGTATGTGTTCAATCCCATCGCACAAATCTTTGAGGCAAAGAGAAGGTTCTAGTGTAAGGAAATAGCTTAGCATATTCCAAACCTGCATCTTTTGCGAGCTACATTTTTAGATTAAACATATGTTCAATGATTTGCCCTCTCCAGGGAGCAGGTTTGAATTCAGGCCGTTGATAGTACAGAGGCTGCATCAGGGAGAAGGCCGGTGGGGTCACAGGTGCGTCGTCTTCTGACTGTACAAAGAACTCCCCAAGCTATGTGGTCAGGGCACCAGGGACAGCTAGAGACCACTGTCATCATTCCAGGTGGACGTGACAGACTGTCTCCCATGGGCCCACCTGCATACACAAGCCCCGCCTCCCTGCATAAGGTTAGAGGTGGTCAGGATCCCAGCCAGGCCACCCAGTTCCTGCCCAGCCTCCCAGCTCAGCCAGTCATGACCCAAAGAGAAACAAATGAATCGCCACAGGATTCTTATAAAGTTACAATTATCTCCTTAACTCTTTTAATTTCCTTTTTCTTCTACTTAAACTTTCTTTAATTTCAGGGATCTTCTATACAACACAGAAGTCACGTTCAGGACAGAATTAAAAGGAAATTAACTAGAGGTTCAGGGTGGAGGTTTTTTTTTTTTTCTTTCTCTTTTTCTTTTTTTGGTCTTACATTGCATCTTAGTAACTCCAAGTCACACCTGAATAATGAGAATATTATTAATCCATCTCCATCTTTCTGCTTTAAAGTTGCCATGCAGATTTAGGTTCCAGATGGTTTTAATGATAGTAATGAATATTCCATGTGAGGGCAGCACTTGTGGAAGTGTGCTGGGGAACGTCCACTGGATCGTTGGGGTTCGTTTCAGGTTTGAGGATCAGATACATGTTCAGTCTTTTAATGAGTATACTCCCATCAGTCCACCAATGCCCTTTCTCTGGGGAAACTACTGTTACATTATTGTGTCAAACGATATTATTTCATTCTATCTCCAGTGTGGGGAGAACGGAGAGTTGGGGAGAACCAAGGTGAATATGTGTGTCTTTTCTTAAGCAATACTAGTTTTAAACATGTAAGGAACCCAAAGGTTAACATGGATTAACACGCTGCCTGCCTGGAACTTCAGAAATTGAAATAAACGTGGCTGGTGAAAGAAGATCTCTGTTTTGATTACACGGAGATGCTTTTATAGTCTTTTTTCTTTCAGGTGAAGTAAACATCTTAAAAATAAGCACAATAAATATGTTTCTAAGCACAGTGTATTGTAATTGTAATTAGCTCTTCCTCCTTTATGAGGTTGCCTGCATCAGATTACTTCTAATTACTCCCAAGCAGTTTGCTGGTTTCCTATTTTTGTGAAAAGTCTCACAATACATCTTTACAACCATAAAGACACTCATTTGCTTATACAGAGGCCTTTGCGGACAACTCGCTTTCTTTTTATTTGAGTGGAAAAATTAAAGGTGAGCATCATTAAAGATCTCTCTTGAAACCCAGTCATCTACCCACACAGTGAAGAATCGATACTAGATAGACTGGCTGGTCTTCTGCAATAAATTCTTGCATTTATAGACTTTTCCTTGGCCAGGTAGCTGGTAATGCCATAGATATCGATTACTTGTGATGTTCTTATCACTGCTTAAGATATCTAATTGCTTTTCCTCCACGGATTTGGATCTGGCTAGCTGGATACAGGGTGACTAATGAAGGAAGTCCCTTAATTGGACAGACATGTCCCAGAGTACCGGGTGGCAGTGCTAGTTAATCTGACCTAAATGGTGTCAAATTTGATTTCAATAGAATTTAAGGTCTCCATTTTAGCAGAAATGAAGATGCAACTGAGTTTTTCTCTGCTTCGATAGTTTCTTTTAATTAATGCTTTGAACCCTACGGAAAGTACTCATAGCTTTATTTAGAACAATCTGGGCATTTATAAGTCTGTTTTCTATAATAGAACACATCCTAGGATTTTTGTTTGGTGAACCCATGAAGAAATGTGACTTGGAATTCTGTGGATGCTCGCCAGTGCCTAATACACAGGTTCACACAAGTTAAAACCAAATCAAAATGAAAAACAGAACTGTAGATGCAAAGAACTCATCTTCCAGGAAAAAACTACAATCTTAGAGCAACAACCTAATATTCGCTACATTTAGCCCCATGCAAGTTAGTTTTTATCTAACTTAGTTTCAGCTATCCCTTGTCTCCTGATTTGAAATACATCAATTTATAACTAATTATTGTTTCAGTGTTCTGTAACACCTTTAGACAACCTTGTTAGGACAGCTTATGCTTAAAAAAAAAAAAAACGTCAGAGTGATATGGGAAATTGGTGACTTTGAAGTCACCCTGTAACACTCCATCAATTCTGAGTTGAGCCAAATACATCGCACTTTTGTTCTAGTTGAAAATATGTCCATTGATTTCTCAACCTGAGCAAACCCTGGGGCGGAGGCTTGAGTCCCTGGTTAGCTAGGGTGAAAACTGTGTTCTTGTGCAGCGGTTCTCAACCTGTGGGTCGCGACCCTTTGAAACAATGAAAACACATCCTGCATATTCAGATATTTACATTACGATTCATAACAGCAGCAAAATTACAGTTATGAAGGAGCAACGAGAATAATTTTATGGTTGGGGGTCACCACAACATGAGGAACTGTATTAAAGGGTCGCGGCATTAGGAAGGATGAGAACCACTGTGTTAAAAACTGCATGGACAAATGTAAGTTTTGATAAGTTTTTGGAAAACGTCGTGTCAGGTGAAGCCACTTTTGTCCTTGCGAAAATGCCAAGTCTGCAGGCATCAACACGTTTCTCCTGATTGCACCATTTCAGGTAGTAGACAGCGTGTCCGGAGCACAGGTATTGCTACAACTATAGTCCTTTGCACATGGTCAGCACTTAATAAGTATTCTCTCTGCATTTAATTGAAAAAAAGTTAAATTAAAAGAGTGTAATTATTACTTTCGCACATTTTTCTATTTCGTATTATTTGCTAACGTAACTGACTCCTGACCATCTTATCTAGTAAGCCTTTTGAGAGCAGGAATTCTGTCTTGTTTACCTAAATCACAGCCTCTAAAAAACTGCCTGACACAAAAGTGCCAGGCAGCTCTGTGAGGAATGAATATGCGTGAGGAATGTGCCGGCTCCATTGCTAGTTCAGAACTTACCTGGAGCAGAGTGGGAAATTTTTCATTATGGCAGGCCATTGCATCGAAAAGATGAAACTACGATAAATTAGGAACGAATCATTTTCAAAGCCAAATACCACTTTTGCACAGTCCATGGGAACGAATATAACTTGCTAAAAAACATGTTTCCTATCCACAACCAAATAGGTCAAGTTCACGCCCTCTCTCCAGCATACCATGTATTTTAACCTTAGAACCGAGGGAAACATACTAACCCTTTCTAAATCCCTGTTATCTCTGATTAAGTGAAAAACATAAAATCCTCCTTAGGGCTGCTTGTGAAGATTAAATAAAATTGAACACGAACACTGCTTAGTTTAGCTTTTAGCTTGCCTTATAGTTGAGTTGTAGAATGAGAAATTGAGACTTCATTAAAATGGCTCATTCTTATTTGTAATGAATTTTAAGTTTTATAGTTTTTAATTATTTGGTTTGTTTCTTGGGCAATCTTTCTGGGTCACTTTTTGCCTTCCTTAATTTTCATCCCCTTCCATGTCCGTACTTTTATTTCTACAACAATAGATCTTGAATCCTGGCATCCGATAATAGTCCATACAGGTGCGTAACCTTCATGACATTAAATACCACATAAGAATTTGGTTCTGTTCATCCCACATCTTCATCTCATTTGGGAGAAGGGAATTTTGACTTCATGTCATATCATTTGAAATATGTAACTCCTCCCCGCCCCCCAAAATTCTTCTTTATGGTTATGAGCCCCACCATTTGAAAAATTGCTTATGAAAAATATAAGGCACCAAATTTTTGTTTGAGTTTTCAGAAATCTTTTAGGAAGGCAGGAATCTTTGTCCCACAAGCATCTAAAACAGTGCCTGGCAGAGAGTAGGCACTCAAAAAACACTTGTTGAATAAGAGCTGAATAAATACAAAAAGTCTTCTAAGACAGTGTTACAAAATTAAATGAATAAAACCAACTGTTATTTCATTATGACATTCATATTTCAGCATTTAAACACTAGCTATACTTAGACCCTAGGGCAGGTGTCCTCAAACTATGGCCCACAGGCCACATGTGGCCCACCGAGGACATTTATCCAGCCCACCAGGTGTTTTTGCCACCACTGCCTGTCCTGCTTAGCAGTTGACTCATCCCCAGGCCCATAGTCCAGCCCTCCAAAGGTCTGAGGGACAGTGAACTGGCCCCCTGTTTAAAAAATTTGAGGACCCCTGCCCTAGGGTTTGGAATTTCACAGCAAAGTTAGCAGGAATGGCCAGTGTCAGCGCTCTGGATCTATAAAAAGTCCTTCTGTAATCATAACCCAACAGAGAGGTGCAGCACAAAATTAATGACAAATATGATGCCTTGTCCATTCATATTTAACCCCATGTTACATAATAATAAAAATAACAGCAGTTATATGAGCTCAGTGTTTTACAAATGTTAATTCATTTAATTCTTGTTCTAGCCCTGATTTTACAGTCCCATTGCACCCAGGAGAAAACGGAGACAAAAAGATTTAGTAATTCGTTCAAGGAAGAGGTGTGGCCAGAATTTGAGACCTGTCACTGGACTCCATAGTCTGTACAATGCACTCTGGTGCCTCGCAGCCAGATAGCAAAAGCAATAATAAAAATGTGAATGCTTATTTTTCTGTCTTCGATGTAAGAGACTACACATGTGCAAACCACACCTGCGTATGTTCTGGGGGCTTGTTGATCCACAAGACTAGACGGTAGGGACACTAGCTTCTTCATGTGCCTCAGCCACCTCTCCTACACCTGAGTCACCTTGACTATTCTGCCAGCCTAAGACCTTCCCAGGTCCCTGTAAGCAATCTCTTCTAATACTCCATCAACCACTGCCCCTCCAAATACCTACCCCAAAACATATCCTGCTCTTTAACTTACCTCCATGTTCTCGGTTCCCCCTGAGAGGAACACAGCTAAGCGATTTCTCCTATGTCTTTAAAATAACCTGCCTATTATTGGCAGCTGGAATTTTTTTCTATTGACTTCCTTAAATCACGTAGTCACTCCTATTGGAAAAAAAGAAACTTCCAAAATTAATAAAATTATACATTTGATTGTCTTGCTCTCTAAAACCTTTTTCTGAGATCTGAATTTCTACTTAATGAGTCATCCAACCTGCATTGATGCATTTCAGGAAATGAAATGCTACCCCCATCTCATAACTTTCTTTGAAAGGAGACTCTGTGATGCATCAAGATGCTTATCCTCTGATTCCATTATCTGTAAGTGACAAAGCAGATGACCAAATCAACTTTTCGGTGCCGCAAATGATTTTTTTGTTCCTCTACCCACTCTTTTCTTTTAAACCATTTCATCTTTTGGACAGTTAGTCCACATTCTTCCAATATAGAAATTGCTTCCTTTGGATTTAAGGTATGCCTAAAAACACTCTATTTGCAACTTAGGCTTTTCGACAAGGCGATACGATCGCTGGAAACCAGAAGGCATTCTTCTTTCCCACTGCCACATGGTGAGATCATTGTTGTAGGGATTCAACTGTGCAGAAAGAGTCCTGTCCTGACTGTTGAGAGACTAGAAGAGATCATAGAAGAGTACCAATTGGGAATGTCTGCCTCTCTCCAAACCAGGTCAAGGCATCACCACGGTTCTCCCTCACCCAAGGGAGACAGCACTCAGCCTCTGGCATTCGCTCAATTCCGCGTGCCAGGAACCTTCCTGGGCAGAGTCTAAATGAGAAGGCAGAAGTTTACACACATAAATCAGGTTCAAAATCACCTGGAGAACAAATGTGCTGTGCTATCTTTATCGTAGGTGAGTGAGGGACACACTCACTGCTGGTGAGCCCTCTGGAAAGGTTTCTTGTAGAAACTGCCTTTACATGCCAGTTTCTAGTTGACAGAGAGATGAAAAGATATGACACCAAGAAAAAGTAGCGCAGACCAGTAAATAGAAAAGGCACAGACCAGTAAATGTCCCATAGCATTGGAGGAAGAGCAAGAAGTCTGGTGTAGCTGGAAGTCTGTAAAATGGAAATCAGAAACAAATCTTATGCTTCTGAAGCTATATCCAGGTAAAGCCATTTATTTGTTCATGCTCATATCAGCGCCCGGGACATAGTGGATGTGTGGCAGGGAAGAGACAGAGGTGACGCCAGCCCCAGGGAACTTGCAGCCTGGTGGAGAAGTCAGGCTTTAAAGACACAATTGAGCATTGGCCATCGTGTTGAGTTCTGAACAGCATTAACATGCTCTATTAAGTTAAGGCTTCCTAATGTAAGAAAAATGGAACCTAGAATTGTCTGCACCAAAGAAAAAGATGTAATCTAATTTGCCAAACTTTTAATAGCACGTGTCTTCCAAAGTGTGGTGGTTTCTCAGCTATTTGGCATACAGCAGCAAAAACAAAACCAACAGAACACCAAGAAAAAAAAGTGTAATGAAGAATTTTTCATCGCATGAATGAAGAGAGACACAAAATTCTATCATGTTGCCTTAAAAAGCAACATCGTCACCTTCACCACCGAGAATGGTGGTAGGATGAGCTAGCGCTGCCTTTGCAGCCAAAACCTTGTGCCAGGTACTCTGAGAGCTTTGCCTGTGCCCTCTCATTATCCTCGCCACAAACCTCTTAGAAGCCACAGTATTTTTTCCCATGTTACAGATGAGGAAGCTGAAAAGTAGAAGGATGCAGTGGTGACTGGAGGCTTCACAGTGAAAATCCCAGCGGAGCTGGGGTCTGAATGCCAAGTTTCTCAAGCAGCTCTGTCCCTGCAGAATCAGGCAAGGCCACCTCCCTTATCCCCAGATGGAAAGACATCAACTAGTGCAGATTAATGCTAGTTTGGGTTCAATCCAAATGCCAATGGAATGTTTGCAATCTTGAAAAAAAAAGTCCCTGAATTTTATTGACATGAGTTCAATGAGGAGGACACATTTTAAAGATAAGAATGCTGAAGTGTGATACTGATGCAGCAGCAGGAAGATCAGTGGATGAGAACAGATCATGCAGACGCAGGAACTATGGGAATCTTAGTTAAAGATCTTTAGATCTTATCTTAAATCAGTGATAAGAGAACAGATTATCCCCGCAGAGTGAGGACGGTTGGATCGCTGTTTGGAAAATACAAAGTTGGACTCCTAATCCACATTATATACCAAGAGACCAAAACACATTACAGATGGATTAAAAACTGAATGTAAAAATAAAGCCAAAAACTCTACCCAGAAAATTGTTGAATATTTATATAATCATAAAGTAGAAAAGAACCTTTAAAATGAAACTCCAAAAGCAATAGTCTTGACAGAAGAAGAGTGAAATGTTTGAATTCACAAAAAAAAGTAGCTGTTGTATGACCATCCTTCTAAAAGATAACATTTATAAAAATCTCTTATCAATCAATAAGAAAAAAAATAGACACACCTGTACTAAAATAAGGAAAATGAACAGACACATTTAAAAGAAGCAGCAGTAGAATTGAGTAAAGTTCCACTAATGGAGTGCAAGCTGAAGTAACAGAAAAACAGCCTCATCTATTAAACTGACCAAGAATTAAGGGGATGCTAAGACTTAATGAAGTGATGTCGGGAAACCTGCGTTCCATATCTGTGGTGTCTCCGACTGACTGTCTCCTTCAGAACCCATCTCAGCTTCCCCTTGGTGCAGAGACTGGGAAGCTTAAAATTGTGTTACCCAGACTTCCTGGTGCTCAGGTTTGAATGAGATTCAGCATCCACCAATCATATGCCCCCACCAAGTAGGGGTGAGACCTTGACCGGTGTTGCACCCATCTGGCTGCTGCCAAGACATTTCCTGCAACGGCAAAGGGGACTTTCTCAATCATAGAAGAGAACGGGTGATCCTGGAACTCAGGAATTATTCCTGGGAGTTTAACGAGAGCCTCATCCTCCACTATTTGAATGAAAGCCACCTGACACTTGGCAATCAATCCAGTACCCTTCTGGTTCATCTACCTGAGACAGCTTCCTTCATCTGGAACTAGATGCTAATCTTTCCGGTAACTGGTCCCAACTAAGTACTGAATGTAACACTTCTGAAAATTGGAATCTGGGTTTAGACGCTATTAACATAAGGGAACGGGACATGATAGTTCCCTGTGTGCAATGACAAAACAGTCCTGTACATTGTTACTGTGGTCACGAGACAGCCTTTTGGGGGTGAAGCTCTGGACTGCTCCTCTAATCTGTGAACTGTTACAGTGAAAAATAGGAATCCTAGGGCCACCAGGCAATAGATTTTCTAAAGCTTAAAGAAAGATATACCAAGTTCAGGACATGGTCACAAAACAATCCCTCTTCTTGTAGCAGACTAGAATAATCCAAAATTGGAGAGGGAGCTAAGTCTGAGTGTTATTAAATTACAGCAATTGACACCCTCACGATGTCTTCTTATAAATATTAGAGATATAACTGTGAATGGAATCACCTCACCATGGCATAAGACAGAATGCTGATAGCAGTGACTCTCAATCTCTTGATGATACATAAGAGCACTAGTGAGTAGGGCATAAAAATTCAAAAATTGCACCGTATCCAAATTCAGCAGTTCCTGTTGTCTGTGACGTATCAGGAGAGCCTCCCCAAAGTTCAAGAACACATACAGCATTATGACCCTGCTACAACTAAGTGGCCCCTTTGAACTTCAGATACTGCAGACCCAGTTGTGCTTGAAGCATCTGAATCCCACAGAGTGGGATACAACACAGAGCCCACAGCCAACCCTAACAGGAAAATGCAAGTTCAAGCTCATAGGGCTTTGAGGCAAGGTTATGCCCCCAAGGATATAATTATTGACTTTTTGAGAAACAAAGCCTGGCTTACTTCTGGATCCTGGTAGATAAAATGCCTGACCATGGAACAAGTAACTCTGTGTCCTAAGTTGACCATCCAGAACTGAGTGTTATCTGAGTCACCAGGCCATAGAGCTGCATGTGCCAGCCTTCAGACATGTCAGGCTCAAACCTCTTGGGAAGTTCTTTATGGACACATGGCTAAAAAACAAAATGCCACCAAGAGGGAACTTGGTTTACAGACGGTCCCACAAATATGCTGGTAACAATCTTTATCACAACGACACTCTGAAAGATAAGGGGATCTTCTATTTGACAGAATTTCAAATAGCAAATCTACTTTTATTAGAGTTTTTTTTAATTATTATTGTTGATTTTTGTTTTATTTTGTCTAGAAAGAGTGACAACTGAAAGTATAGATCTACACTGATTCACAGGAGATGGTTAATGGTTTAGCATGTTGTCAAAAGTCTGGAAAAAATAAGAGTGAAGGATCAGTGATGAGGTTTTGACCCTAGGGGTATGAACACAGATATTAGGACAGCCTCAGAGTGTGGAAAGTGAGTCCTCATCATAAGGTCTCCTGTGGAAAAGCTTCTCAATAATCAGGGGAATAGGATGAGTATCCCATGAGTTTCCATCAGCCCCTTTCCCCAACCACCCTCATGATTTTTCAACAGGCGGATGAATTAAATAGCCACGATTTCACAAATGAAAGTAATAGATGAATTGCCTTCCTCAGGACTTGTAACTCAAAGGATCCAGCAGCCACCAGTGGCAGATTAGCTCAAATTGGACCCTTTTCGCAATGGCAGGGACAAAAATGTCTTTCCTGGCAGGGAGACATGTGGATATGGATGTTTCCTTTGCTGCCCGCCTTCCTTCTGCCAACAAGTCTCTAGGATTTAATGAGTGCAATATTCACACACACTCCCAGTATTTAATACATTGCTTCTGATCAAGGAACTGATTTTATAGGAAATGAGAAGGGAAGACGCCACTCAAGTTTACCAGGCACTAAATCCCCGGAAGTAGCTGGCCTTGAAAAATGCCAGAACAGCCTGCTGAATCCTCAGGGGTGGCACCAAGTAATACACGACAACTTTGCAAAGGTAAGGTGCAAGGCTCTGAACCAGCAGCCAATACAGGATGCTTGCTGCGACTTTATTGCTATAAAACATTGGTCCAGCATCCAAGGGATGAAAGAGAGGATGACATTCTCACTTTTCCAGTTAAGAATGTACCCAGGAAATCTGTCTGCTTCCTGAGCCAGCAGCTTTGGGCTTTACTTCTCCAAAAGCTCTGATACAAGAAAGGCATGCTCCCAGCAGGAATACAGCAGTGGTACAATGATGTGGAACTCGAAACTTGTACCTCGCCACATCTTCAGGGGCCTCTATGGACCGTTCTTCATGGCCCTTCTGTTTGATGGTGTAGGTTTTAGAGGAGGAAGTCAGAGTTTACACAGCAGCCTCCTAATTCCACAATTTCCTATGGTAAGACTGGCTGCTTTCCTAATTGTGGTCCAGTTAATCAAGTCTCAGGGTTAGTTGTTCCCCTACAAGCTTAGCCTAAAGGTAGGCTTCCAGCCTGCCAATAATTTGCAAGCACCAAAAATTTCATGATAAAGTCCTTTCTGTCAAGCTGGTTTTTGTCACTTGCAAGTGATAGATAACCAATAAAATGGTGGAAGGACATTTAAAGAAAATGTATCAAAAAAAAAAAAAACTGGTAAAATATGTGTGCTTTTTAATACAGAATTCTTTTAGGAACTTACCCAAAGACAATAAAATGGACAAGGGCACAAAATTCATATGCACCAATGTATCTTTTTTCTGATCCCAAAAATCAAAAGTTAACTCCAGGGGGTGGCACCTGTGGCTCAAAGGAGTAGGGCACTGGCCCCATACGCCAGAGGTGGTGAGTTCAGGCCCAGACCCAGCCAAAAACTGCAAAAAAAAAAAAGTTAACTCCAATCACTAACAAATGATGATTTTATAAATAAACAAGAGCAACCAATATGATCACAATCATCCCCCACATTTCAGAATGATAAGGAGGAAAGGCCTCATGGAATGTAGAGTGAATATGTGTTTCACAAAGAAAATGGTTTCTGTGAAGACATACAGGTTAACATTTAACTTGCCAGAAATGGTTATTCCTTTGTTTTGTATCTGGAGACAAGGAGAAGTAATGAATAGCAGAGAAAATTCTAACAGGCTTTGGATATCACTTTCTTGATTAAAAAGTTAAATATGCATTTTTTTTTTTACCATTTAAATCAGGAACTAAAATCCTAGCACACATTTTAGTCATTAGCTATTTCACAACCACTTTTTTAGTGCCCACCACATCCTATAATGCTGGAAAGACCAAGACAAAAAAGACACAGCCCTGCCTTAACGCAGCTTTTGGTAAAGTAGAAAGAACTAAATTTAACAGTTAAATGTCAAAAGTTGGTCCTTGTTACACCGTTCTCTCCTGCTCAGCCCTTTTTGCCCATTACACATGTTATGAGGAAGCCAGCAGTGACACCAGATGTAGTCACAGTTCTATTATGTCAAGTGTCTTCAATTATTTTTATGTTTCATGTTCATTTATATGTCAAGTGTCTTCAATTATTTTTCCTTCTGCTACAGTTTAGATCCAAGGGTGTTGTCGTATTATTTTTATCTATCTTTATCCACAAATCTTTAAATATTTTCCTCATCATTATTTACTCTTTATTTTTATAGCTCAGGATTTTATTCACATGCGTATACCCCAAAGCCCTCATTTTATCTAACACCCAAAGGTGGCTTCCTTGACACAGAGTAAATGCCAGTGCTGCTTGGGCCACACCGCCAGTTGCACACCTTTGGTCCAAGCAAGTTAGTTTCAGTTAGTTGAAGTCTCTCAAGTTGCATTCAGTAGCACACGTTCTCAACATCGTGATATGCCTGGAGCTGAACCCAGAGACACAAAGTCTACCCATGCCTTTGAAAGAGTAGAGGACTGCTAAAAGGGAGTCTTTCTTTACCCAGCTACCATGTTCAGGCATTAAAACCCCCTTGGGTCAGATTTCCTTAGTCATTGATTGGCAACCAAATTTTTGTGAGATGAATTAAAGAACATTGTCATTGACTGTGAATTTAAAGACAAAACTCACAGCTGGGATGTACCAAGGAAATGACTAGTCCCACCCTCCATGCTCTCCCCATATGAATTTGGGTGCTTCTGGAAATGAAAGTGTTTCCTCTATGTTCATAGTTCTATTTTTTAAAAAGAGGATAAGAGTATTCATTTTTCACATAACCTGAGCCCTGCCCCATCCAAGACATGATTCCTAAGTTCAAAGACACTCCAGCAGGGTGAAGAAGAGACTCAGATGGGAACATTGTGTATATAATGATTATTAATTACTAGGCTAAGGCAGCTCAATCTAGATAAAACGCACAGAGAGAGATGAAGAGACTGAGAAATCACTAGAAAAGGGAGGGAAAGAGGCCTGTAGGACAGACAAGGTGTAGGTCAGGCAGAGAAAGGCAGAGAAACCACAGAGGACCCTGAGCTAAGACCAATGCAGGGAGCTGGGAAACACGTTGAAAAGCTTCTTCAAGACTTTTGTCATCCAAGTTCATTATACAGAAACAGCCAGTGTGTGGTAATTATGCCAGTCCCTGCGTTCTGTTTTACACTTGTCCTAATTAATCCTCATAACAACACTTGAAAACTGGCATGAGTACAAGAGAAAGAAACTGAGGCTCAGAGCCGTTAAGCAGCTTGGCCAAAGTCTATAGCCAATAAGTGCTAAAGTCAGAACCAAAATCCAAATTGGTCTCATTCCAAACCCTGGCTTATTTTTCCCTCTTTCCAGCCTCTCCAGTGGCAGCCTAACTTTCCATGTCATTAAGTCCATGTGTGGGAGAAATCTTTCTTAGCTGTCATAGCTGAAATAAAAACCACCCTAATTTCGTAGAAAGGCCCGGGTCTGCCCACAGGATGGGAGTCTGCCTACTGCCCGGATAGTGCAAGGGCAGACCTTTCAGGAAACACACCTGCTGATGAGGTGAGGTGGCCAACTGGTTGTCTACGGTTCACTTGCTCCTCAGAGCTCCCTGGGGAAGCTGAGGACATACAAGTCCCACCTCTGCCTCTTTAGCCTCTAAACTACAAGAGGAGAATCACTCTGACTGCATCTCCCGGGGAATGTAAGGAAGCAAAGGAACTGTTTGATGACTGTGGCTGTGGTCAACATCCTCAGGGCAGTGCTAAGCACCCAGATACCATTTGGGGCCATAATACAAATGTTTTCCTAGGAGCTGCGTGACTCAAGGGAGCCTCATCTCTGCCCACATAGGCATCATGAGAGAAACTATTATTGCATAGAGGAAATGTAGAGAAGTTTAGTCATGCTGTCATTCACTCTCAAAAATGAGCTTTAGTCCCAATCCTGAAAACCTACAAAATGACAGAAGTCAAGATCAATGGATGGGATTTTTACTTTTAACTAGGGAGGCCATGAGGTTTATCCAAACCTGGACAAATCTAAGGGGGAAGGAGATGAAATACATAAACACACTGGGTCAACAGGTGTCAAATAACCTTCCTTCTACCTGCCAGATTCTCTAGGAAAATGGCATTCAACAAGCTTATTAGTTGGCCACCGCTGACTAATAAACTGCTACTAAATTTGTGACTTAAAGAGGGTGTAGGATTTAAATAAAGGAAATGGAGAAAAGAGGATGGGTCAGTTGAAAGAAGCAACCACACTGAAGTTTGAAGAACAGAAAACACAGAATGATCAGTGTCACATCATACAAAAAAAGTATAATTTTGCCCGGATTCCTTTGCAAAAAGAGCCAACTTTCATATAAGACCATACTGCACTATATTTTTGGGTTTTTCTTATTTGAAAATAATAAGCAGTAGGTTTGCCAACTATCTCAGCTATCTATCAGTGCATAAAAAAACTGACCCAGATCTTAGTGGCTTAAAACACAAATGTCTATTATTTTATACTTTCTAAAGGTAAGGAATTTAGGAGTCACTCAGCTTGTCCTGGCTCTGGTTCTAGTGGTTCTGGGTGGTTCTAGCACATCACCTCCTGTGAGATTTCTGTTGACACATCAGCTGGGGCTACATTATTTGAAGGCTTGACTGGGGCTGGTAAGACTGTGCCACGCCCACTGACATGATGATTGGCCAGAAGCCTCAGTTCCTCACCACCTGGACTTCTTCATAGGATTGTTCACAACAGCAGCTGATTTCTCCCAGATCCAGTGATCCAAGAGAAAAAGTAACCTCCACAGAAGCTATAATATCTTTAGAAGCCAGTCTCAGTACTGGCTGCCATCACTTCTACTGTACTCTACTGTTTACACAGACCCACCCTGGTCTGAGTTGCACATGAATAGCACAAGTGGAGATCACTGGGAGCAACTCAGAGCCTACCTACCACACCAACTATTAAATGTGCTAAATTTTTAAATCACTATCTTGTATAATAATTATTTCATAAATGCAAATAAAATTTTTATTCTAAAATACTAAGAGAAATGTAATATTAGCATAAGAGCAATCATACATTAAATTCATATGAATATAGGAAAAGTGTGATATAAGAGGGTGTCAAAAATAAATATATACATTTTGATAAAGGAAAAAACTAACCAGCTGAGTGTCGTGGTGGGTGCCCGTAGTCCCAGGTACTCAGAAGGCTGAGGCAAGAGGATTGCATGAGCCCAAGAGGATGAAGTCACTGTGATCTATGACACCATGGCATCCTACCAAGAGTGCCACAAAGACTCTGTCTCAAAAAAAAAAACTATATTAAAATCATAATGGTCAATATACACCAATAACATCTGTTATCTTATATATTGTATCTTTTATCTCTTGTAATTGTAGATGTCAAATGTGACTTGAATATTAAAATTTTAATACAGTTTTTCCTTTCCTGAAATATATATATATTTGGCACTCTCTGTATATTCTTGAGTTTTTTCATTTCACCAAGAACAATTTTATATCCATTTGTTTTATTTACCATTGCCTCTCTCTCTCAACTAGGACACATATTTTGTCCACCTCACTGACACATATTTTGTCCACCTCACTGACTGCTATATCCTCTTGTGACTATAGCAGTCACTGGCATAAAGTGAATCACGTAAACACTTGTGGAATAAGTGAACACTGAACACTTTGCCTTTGACTAGCAATTAATTACAGAACAAAGCTTGGGAATAAAGATCTTGGGACCCCATCCTGAAGATAAGACTTTTCACCCAGAAGGACAGAACTGGTCCAGCTGAATATGGACACTCGGGACCAAATCATCTCAAAGAGCCTCAAGTTAGAGTGCCATGCTACAGCTTAGGTAGACAGAAAAGCCATGAGTGAGGAGGTAATAAGAGGCAGGGATTTTTCTATGACCTCAAAAGCTCAAAGCTCTTAGGAATAATATTCTGGAGTTTTTGTCTTTAGAGAGAACATTAGGTCAGTTATAGGCAGAGATAAATAACAGTTTCTTATCATTGGCTGATTATCCATGGCAGGTGGTACAATGATGGGTAGGATAAGTTTTCATTCTTCCATAGGGTCACAGAGCTGGATTCCAACCAAGACGGGTAGTTTCCCCTCCTCCTTATTCCTCAGCAGTCCTCACCATTTGGGATCATCCCAACCCCAAGACAGAAGGGCTCAGCCCAGGGCAGCCCTGGACTCCACAAAGCATTTGACTTCTCCTGGGCCCCAATCCTAGGAGAAAATCCAAGGAAGCCCCTACCACTAGGGCTCTCCTGGAGGCCCTGCCTCACTTTATCCAGACAGCAAAAGGAGCCAGAGGCAAAAGTAAGCTCAGAAGAAAAAAAAAAAAAAAAAAACTAGAGCGATGCCTGTGGCTCAAAGGAGTAGGGTGCCAGCCCCATATACCTGAGGTGGTGGGTTCAAACGCAGCCCCAGCCAAAAAAAAAAAAAACTAACTTTTTTTTTTCTTAAAAGAAGGTCCTACTGGAACCTAAAAATGTGCTTAACAAAGGGGAAAACACCCAGCTTTTCTTAATTCTGGCACACCTTGTTTTAGGCAACAGGTGTGTTTCTTTAAAAAAAAAAAAAAGGAATTAATTTTAAGATGCACACACTAGTAATTTAAATTCACTAGAGAGTTAGCTATTTAGAAGAACCCCATTGTAAATTCTTTAACAAACTGAGGAACATTTAAGTAATTACCCTCTAATTTATGTTCTCTGTAAGGTCAACTATTTAAATGTCTGGCTTTCTTAATTCGAGGCAAACCCGTATGTACAGGACATCTTTAAAACTCTTTGAGCATGACAAATGTATTTCTTTCCTTTCTTTAACAGAAGAAAAAAACAGCATTTTTGTGAAATAGGCAGAAGACACTTATTATTCTGATGACCATTGGAATCACTTGCTTATCACAAAGAGAATTTATGTGGCACCGATAGAGGCTTGATAGAAACATGAATCATATTTTCTTATATTTAAGAACATGTGAGCACACAGGTTTTAAGTCTTTGTAATTGGTATGCAATCCATAAACCCCTGCAATTTATGTTCAATCTAGTCTTAGTTTATTTGGTGGTTAACCATGTGTTTTTATTTCTGAGTAAACCTTTAAAAAGCTATCAACTAGTATAATACGATAATGATAGAAATATTGAAGATGTCTGAAATGTTTCAAAATATTGGGAAACATATTTTTTTTTTTTTGAGACAGACTCTTGCTTTGTCACCCTTGGTAGAGTCCTGTGGTATCATAGCTCACAGCAACCTCCAACTCCTGGGCTTCAGTGATTCTCTCGCCTCAGCCTCCCAAGTAGCTGGGACTATAGGCATCTGCCACAGCACCCAGCTATTTTTAGAAATGAGGTCTCGCTCTGGCTCAGGCTGCTTTGGAACCTGTGAGCTCAGGCAATCCACCCACCTTAGCTTCCCAAGTGCTGGGATTACAGGCATGAGCCACTGTGCCTGGCCCAGAAAATACCCTTCAAAAATATTTAATAAATTGTCTGTTTACGTGTCATTAAGCAAAGATAAATAGACTGGATGAAAGTTCCTTCCTTGTTCATGACAGTGTAGGTCTCCATACTGGAACTTTATTTGACAGGAGCAGGCACAACTGTGCGTAATATATCAGAACATACACTCAAAATGAACAAAATACCATCTACAATTGAGGGTCAGAAGAAACTGCTTGGCCATCCGTGTGAAGAGCTTGAAAGAATAACCACAGCCCAGAAAAAAACCAAGGCCAGAGGAACCAGGAGAGGGCATATGTGCCCTGTGACCTGGCAACCAGACCAGGCTGCCTTTGCTCACCCATAAGAACCCCATTCACTTTGACTCTGGTGTGAATGGCGCCCCCTGGAGCACAGTACAGGGATGACATATGAAATACATGACCTGAGTCCCGGGAGGTGTCCAACAATCCGCTAATCTGTTCCCTCAGGTTCACCTCCACTAGTCTAGATTCAAGCCAAGGAAAGAGGATTGTTCTGACCTTTCAAATTCAACCAGGTTATCTATTTGTTTAGAATAAAATTGTGGCTGTCTACCTTAGATGATAGAATCTTCTAGGTTTTCTATGCCACCAGCAACTTCCCCATGACAATATCAGGACTGCCTAGTGGATGTCACCTTCCAGGGTAAACTCAGAAAACAGCCAGAGAGCTTAGAGAGCATGCTGGGAGCCACAGCCAGAAAGGACAGAGAAGTTCCTGACTCAGGCACTGAAGATCATGTCTTTCTTTTTTTTTTTTTTGTCTTTTTTTTTGAGACAGAGTCTCATTATGTCACCCTCTGTAGAGTGTGGCGACATCACTGTTCACAGCAACCTCAACTCTTGGGCTTACGTGATTCTCTTTCCTCAGTCTCCCAAGTAGCTGGGACAGGTGCCCCCCACAATGCTCAGCTATTTTTTGTTGTATTTGTTATTGTTGTTTGGCAGGCCCGGGCCAGGTTCAAACCTGCCTGCCCCGGTATATGTAGCCAGTGCCCTAGCCACTGAGCTACACACACTGAACCAAGGTCATGTCTTTTTCAAAATCTGAACTGTGCATGGACAAGATTTAAACTAAGGACTTCCCCAAACTGGCTAGATTCAGGGGACAATGTCAAGGACCCATATGACAGCCTCCCAATAGAGACAGGTACACTTAAGCTGTGGGCAGTGGCTTGGTGCTTTTTCTCCATGTAATTACATCATCACTGCGGTCACCACCATCACAGCCAGCATTTCTTTAGTGGCCACGTACACCAGCAGTGTTCTGGGCACTTACACATACTCCTTTTGACTGCACGCTAACCTGGCCTGTGTCTCTCCTGTACACCCTCCCAAACTCCTGCCTCTTTCCAGCCACTACTGCAGTGCCTGGTTCCGTGTGGGCTGCAAGCATTTAGGATCAGGTGCAAAGGTTCATGGCAGGGCTTCACCTCACCTAGCACCCCTTACCTGCTGCCCCCAGAAGGTAGCAAGTGAGCCCACGGAATCCTTCCCAGCACTCCCACCCATGCAACTGGAAAGTGCAGAAGGATTGCCACCCAGGAGAGAAGGTGCACAGTTCTGAGACATGTCTTATAAGGTCCCAGGAGCAGACAGCCCAACCATGCCCCGGGGCCACCTCAGAAAGTCTCCTAAGTGTCTCTCCCTCCCTCCAGGCTTCTCTCCCAGCTCCTGCTGCTGTGTCCTAAGATCTCCCTCCTGCAGACCACTCACACATTAGCCTTCGTCTTGGCCTCTGCTTTCAGAACATCTGAAACTAGGATATTTCTTGTTCTGGACTTAGGATTACCCCCAAATTCATATGTTGAAATCCTGACTCCCAATGTGGCTATATTTGGAGATACGGCCTTTATCGAAGTAATTCAGGCTAAATGAGGTCATGAGAGTGTGGCCCTGATCTTCTGATAGCATTGTGTTCTTATAACAAGAGACTCCCCCCACCTCTCTATCTCTCTCTCTTCTTTCCCACAAAGGAGAGGTCAGGTAAAGACACAGCTGGAAGCCAGCAGTCACCGAAGAGAGGCCTCACCAGAAACCAACACTGGTAGCACCTTGGTCTTGGGGGTGCAGCTCTGTGAAACATAGCGGAGCATCTCCGTGGTAAAAGGGCAGCCCTGGACGCAGGATGCTCAAGTTAAAATATTGGGTCTGAGTCACTGACCAGTCACACAGCCATGAAGATGCTGCGGGTTAGAGGGTTGCACAGTCAGACTCTGGCCTGTGATTAACTGGGACACCAGGCAGGTGAAGGGGAAGTGTCAGGACAGTGGCAGCCAGGGCGCTTAAATGGCACAGGGGCAGCAGTCCCTATAAATATCGCGGAGGGAGCTGGGCTTTGTTCATTGCTTCGGAAATCTTGGAAAAAGGAAGCCACGTATGTCCTTTACTCTACATGTGCCAAAACTCACAAAATGCACCACACCAAGAGTGAGCCCTAATGTGAATATGGACTCCGTCGGCAATAACACATCCTACTGGCGCCTCAGTTGTAGTGCCCCAAGGACATGACATGTGAATAATAGGGGAGCTGGGGGGAGGGGAACTCTGTACTTTGTTCTCAGGTTTTTTTGTAAATTTAAAATAACTCCAAAAAATAAAACATATGAATTTTAAAAATTAAATAAAATGAAACTCAAAAACGGGGGTTTCAAGGAACCCACAGGCTCAGATCAGTCCAGGCTCACTCTAATGCAGGCTCAAAATCATAGCCAAGGTCTTATTAGAAGTGGTGGGAATGCAGAGGAGACTGAGTGTGCAGCCAGCCCAGGTCTCCTATGATGATTTCAGGGGGCTCATGGGGCACAATCAGTCCCTAAGACCTGGTGGGGACGGAGGTGGTCTGGTGGGTGAACTGAGTCTGAGAACCATGAACCCCAGTCCCCTAAGGCCTCTGCACTGGTGGGAATGGCTCTCTGCTCCAGAACTGGGGTGGGCAGTCCTCACCCCCCCATGTTCCCCCTGTATACCAGCCTGCGGAGATGGCACCTGGGGCATCCTCACAATCTGCTCCCACCCACCCCCTTTCATCCCAATAGATCCTGTGTGGAGAAATAATGCTCCTGATATGAACAGAAGTTGCTCGTACTAAGCATGACAGGACCTGGCTCATACATGGGTCATTACAAAAGTTTTGAGACACACAAAAATTAAGAAATGTAAAATCTGCACAGATAGAAACAAATGAAGCTCTCACAGCAACACCAATAAGAGCAAGCTAAAATCATGTTTCCTGAAAGAGAAACAATAGACTATAATACAGTCTGTCTCAAACCTTTTGTAGTGAACCCTATACGTACCAGCAGAAACCAGAATCTCTGACCAGGAGGTAAGCAGGTCTTACGGCTGACTGTGGAGGAATTAGTGACATGAGCAGTCACACCTGAGTCCCCACATCTGCTTTCCACTGTTTTGTGGAGTTAGGTCAACATAACGACCTGCATTACAACAGGCCATGTGTTAAAGTGAACAGTCTGGTGCCACATCTGGTGTCTTCCCCAGACAGATCAAGTCCCTGACATTGGAGCACTCTGCACCCCTAGCAGGGGCCGTCCTGGCTCACTTCCTCTGTCCTCCCCCGTGTCTGGAATCCCTTTCTCCCATAGCACCTCAAACACATCCCTTTGTTCACACTCAGCATCGGGGAGCATCCAGGCTATGACAGGTTCTGTCATTATCCCCATTTTGCAGATGAAAAAACGGTGGCACAGAGAAGCTGACTAACTTGACCCAAGTCACACAGCTAGTGAGCGGGGCTGCGAGGACCGTGACTCCAGGCAACCTGACTTTCAAATCTTTACTCTTCACCACTATGCTTGGTTAGTCAAATCAGACAGGACAGTTTGGTGAAACACAGGCTTCATTTCTGCATATCCTAACCCATACCTCCCAAAGACTTGAGTCAATTTTCTGAATCACTCCAGTGGAAAATTTTCCATTCATCTAAAATCTTCAGGTAATTTAGAAAAATTACAACTCGTGCTAAATCATCTAATTTCCCCCTTGTTTCTTTTCTCTTTGGCTCCATAGGTCTGTTTCTCTCCTTTATGTGACAGTCTACCACCTTCTCAACAACGACGAATTATTATAAAGATTAGAACTCGAAAGCAGCTTGGAGAAAGTGCCACTCAAAAGGGTGGGGCCAATATTCTAAATCCTCTTATCAAAAGGATTTGTTCTGTAAAATTTGGATTCAGTTTTAAGGCTGCCTGTTCTCACCCCTGGACCAAGCTGTAGGGCCAAAGAATAAATTAGTATATTGTCTCCATTGAGTTCTCTTTGGAAATTTCTCATTTTATAAGAAAAAATTCTTACAGAAGAAAAATAAGCATGATTGCTATCTTGAAAAGGGGAAAATGCAGCAGTAGCAAGATTCTTCAGAAAGATCTCCCTGGGACGCTGGGCACCACATACCACTGGGGCCCCTATGACCTCCTATTTTCTGGACCTCACTCTCTGACCCCTTCCCTGACCATCCCTCAGATACGGGTGCCCAAATCTGACCCGGTGCCTGTTCTTTCCTTATTCACTGACAGATCTCCCCTGTCCCATGCCCCCTAGCTGGCCACACTCACACACTCATCTACACAGGCACACTGACACACAATCACATGCACACACTCACTTACCCTCACACATTTTACACACAGGCACACAGACATCCATGTTCACACTCATACACTTTACAAGAGTATAACAATTTTTTTTTTGCAGTTTATTTTTTTGGCTGGGACCGGGTTTGAACCCGCCACCTCCAATATATGGGGCCGGCACCCTACTCCTTGAGCCACAGGCGCCACCCTAAGAGTGTAAGAATTTTGCCATTTCTGTACAGCAATCATACCCCAGTGTGTTTGGATAATACACACAAACACACACAGAGGCACAACCTCACACACACTCATTCCAGCCAAACCCAGCCACCCGCGGTGCCCCCAGCACGCCACACTCCTCCGTGCCTTGGCACACACATCCAGCTCTCTAAGTGAGGAACTTGCATTCATATTCCAAGGCCAGGTTTCAATACAATCTAAACCTTTGCTCCTACGTTGCCTCCATCATAATAGCTTACAGCACTGACCTTATATGCGTCTCACGTCCTGCTTTGGCCTGGGAGATCCAATGTTGTTTACAGAACAATATGAGCCACCCGCACCACTTACCAAAAAGGAAAGGGCGACTATGTAAGTATAGATGGGCACCTGGGGAGTCAGTAGTTGTGACACGCTGAACGATGGCCCTCCAGAGATGTCCCCTTCCTGGTGTCTGGAACCTATGAAGAGGGTTACTCCTTTCCATGGCGCAAAGGATTTTGCAGATATTATTAACAAATGAGGTGAGGAGAGAATCTTGCGTCGTCAAGTGGGCCCAGCATCATCACAGGGTGATGGAAGAGGGAGGCAGAAGGTTCAGTCAGAGAAGGAGATGGCAACCGGAAGCAGAGGTCAGGCCATGCAGCCAGGACCCGGGGACTGCTGGTGGCCTCTGGCAGCCAGAAAGACAGCACCATACTCTGCCCTGGAGCCTCCAGAGAGGGGGCGGCCCCGCTCACCCCCCCACCCTTGGTCTCCCGCTGAATTTCAGGACTGTGGGATAATAGATTTGTGTTGTTTTACATAAACTACTCAATCAGTGGTGGTTTGCCCGAGCAGCCAGAGAAGAGAAACACACGCATCTCCCCCTTGAGAGGATCTGAGTTTTTCAAAAGCAACGACAGGTTGTGGTATTTATTATCCCAGAAACTCCCTCAGTATCTGGCAAAGAGTACGTGCTCCAGAAAGGTTTGCCGAATGGAATGAGAGTAAATATAATTGTGCAACTGATTTTTATTGGTTTACTGTACCCCTCCCTAGTAAGGGTCGTGAGAATGATAGGTCTTCAAGATAGAGGGATTCACAGCTAAAATACATTCAGCATTCACTAATTGGTAAAGCAACAATATTCTCTTCTTTGTTGTGTCTGTTTTTAAATTCTCTTACCTTTGTTATCTACATACTTCTGGGCTTTTAGATTTAGATATTTGTAGCTCACTAATAATTAGGAAAACCTTGAACCATGACACATCAGTTACAAATACTATCCATCTCCGACTGAGCTGCTAAAGCTCTAAAATAAGTTCACTGTTACTTTGCTAAAAATAGTTTTCATTTGGGCTGTGATTAAGCATAGAAAGTCTCAGTGAAGTGGCACAATTTTCTGAAAGTTTCAAATAGGTGAAAACAGGAGTCCTACTGGATATGACTTCAACTTTTTAAATGCCAGCCAAGCTTCAGATTCTCTAAAAAGGAACATGCGGAAGAACCAGGTTATCCCACTAACACCCAAATGGAAAAAAGAAAGAGAAAAGAAACAGAAACAACAGGCAGTTTTGTGACTTGCCAGAATTAAAATAATAATTAGAATTGGGACGCTATCCTTAGATTTGCACGAGGACTTTGCCATTTCTGTACAGCAAACATATCCCGTGAAATATAGTCAGGAAACTTGTCACACAGTGATGTTGTCACTGTGGAACAATGTAGATCACAAACTACTTAGACTATAGCGAGAGCTAGCAGAACTGTTTGCCCGTATCTTTTTCACTGTTGCTCTCTCATTGCACATTTATTCCCTCTCTGCTCACTACTCACCTGGTTATCTTATCAACTACTAAAATCTGGGGTGAAGAAGAATCAGCAGAAGGCAGTGAGGTTGAGGGGAACCTTCCCCAGGCCAGCTGACCCAAGGTAGCCCAAATCCATGATAACCCCACTCACCATCACTCTGAGACAGAGCTCTGGGCCACAAAGCACCATCCCCATGAGCAGAGGCGCAGGCCAATCACCTCCTTTCTCCCAGACCCTGCCCTCCAGAAGCTACTGCACAGTAGGAGAAAAGTGCATCACAGATCGATGTGATCACCCAGGTCCCAAATTAGTGTGCGGGTACAATGCAGGGTCTTGAAGCACCTCAGAGGGTCCCCTGAATGGTGACAGCTAGATTGAGATGGAGAATGAGGAGGAGTTAGCTGAAAGGATGTGGGAGCAGAAAAAGGACAGGATGGAAGGCCTCAGAGAAGGAAGAAACAAAAGTGAAAGAAACGCGGCTGGAGACATGAGCGGGGCCAGAACTTGCCTAAGTGCTGTGGAGAGATTCAGACTCTGCCACCCACTGAAGGATGCTGCCCAGGGACGTGGCATGCTTGTGTGGGTTTCGTGCTTGCATGGGTTTCTTAACAGCTATGCTGTTCTCTGCAAGATGGCAGAGTACGGAAGGGTAAGACCCAAGAAAGAGATGGGTGACTAGGCCGCAGCAAGAAGCCAGCGTGATTCAACTATTCATTCAAAGAATACGAATTGAACTTCTATTATACGCGGGATAAGGCAGCAATACAAACCAAAACGACCCAGTCCACGCTCTCACAGAGTTCATCTTTACAGAAAGGGGTGAGCCCGACACTGGTGCATAAATATATACAGCAGAACCTCCACAGTTGACTCCATCCCTGCCCTGACCACCCGTTGTGCTGATCAAATTTTCATAGACCGGATAGGTACCACATGTATGTATATATGCGTAGTAGGCCCAGTTCCTCGTGTTAGCCACCTGCATATGTTGACCAGTTTGTTACAATGCCTTGGGTGGTCAACCCACAGAGGTTCTACTGTAATTGCAAACCAAGATAGATGCAATGAGGGAAAAGCAAGTCTGAGGAATGGCATGAATCTTCTGTTAGGAGGGAAAATAGGACGTTTGAAGGGCAGACCCAATGGGAAACACCAGCGCCTTAGAATAAAGCTAGGCTGAGGGAGATGGAGATTTGACTGACGAGTGATTGTGAAATAAGCCAAGGGAGGTCTTGGGCAGCAGGAAAGAGAGGACACGCGGTGGAGGTGCAGGTTTAGATTGGAAAGGTAAAATGACAAAGTCAGGTGGAGACATTCTGAACCTCAGTGCCCTGGGACATTCCAATGGGGACATTAGTAAATCAGTGACTCGGAAGGTGCCAATGAAGCCGAGGAGAAAGCTCCACATTAGAGGGTACAGACGGGGGTTGTAAAAGAAGCAGACCCTGCAGGAAGTGAAGAGATTTCCCTGGCGGGAATGTAGCAAAAACTGCGATGGCCCTCAGGGGGTTATGCGGAAACCAAATATATAGAGGACAAGGACATTCAGAAGGGGCAGCCTGAGAAGCGAGTGGAGAACAGAGTGTATCCTTCAATAAGATCCTGACATTCTCCACCTGGATCAGGAGAGCAGTGCCACTAAGTAGCTCACCTGGAATTATAGACCTATGCCCTGCTGCATCTCACGCTCCTGCTCTTCTTTACAGCCACAGGGAGATGCAGAAGATGGTTCATCAGCTTTTGGAGAAAACCAGTGGCCACAGAGCCAAAGAAACCAATTTGTCCATGAGGTTGACAAGGCTACAAAGCTTGCCTTACTCATAAAATGAATAAATAAGCCACTGATGATACTGTGTATGCTCATAGCTTCACAAACCCATATATACTCACTTATGTTCTCAGATAATTCAGCACTCACATTTTTATTTCATATTCTGAATGTTTAACAAAAATCACTCAGGTTATCAGTGAGTGCGGGAATTTGGATAATATGAATAATTGCTTCAACTGTTGACTTTTTAAAATGTATAAGCATACTTACTGCTCATACATATGACTCCATGAAAACAGAGTCACAGGAATAAAAATAGCTACATATAACCAGCAAGATGAGCCCTGTCAGCCAGACACCCCATTCAGTTTGATCAGCTTTTTATTGGTACTGATCGCAATGGTAAATCAATAGTGAACTTCTCTTTCTTGGTCATTTAACTGCCAAAATCAACTATCAAACCTGCTGTGTTCTGAAGATGCTCATTTCAATTATTGCCAAATCTTCCCACTCAACTGATTTCCTAAAACCACACCCAACATCATTACAGGACAAACATGATTCTAGGATTCTCAGGTCTGGAGACTGTCACTGAAAACCACTCCTGAGGCAGCTTTTAAGACAGGCTTGAGCCTAGGCATGTCTTCAAAACAAGTACATAGATGACTAAATAGAAATTCCCTCCCAACTGTCACTGTCCTGATCACTGTAACTTGTATTATTGTCTTTCACTACTTACCAGGCTTTGTATAAATCCCTCTACTGCACCACCTTAATAAACCATAAAATGTGAAAAAAGGTACATGGAATGTTTCTACAAAGCACCAAAACAATGCTTTTTCTCTCCCTATTCAGTATCATCAAATATCATACAACATTGCTGACACGGTCCAACTGCACAGAGGATCTACATAGTCAAACTTCTCCATGGACGATAGTCTATGTCAATCAAATACAATGACTAGAGTCAAAGACAAATCTTGAAATAATATGAAACATTGAAAACTATATTTAATGTCTTTTCTTTGATGTTTAAAAAGGTCTTAACTTATCAAGATCTCAACACATCTTGGTGGTTTTTTCCAATTTTGAATAAATCAGAGGAAGCCAATCTAGAAGTCTGGTGGGGCCTCCCTCACTTTCCACACCACAGATCTTTGCCTCTGCCAGGTACCTGCAGTCAGCAATGAGAACCAGCCTCAGAAGCAGCTGTTGCTTATTGAATATGCCCTGTGTATCAGACAACGTATGAGTATTATCTCACATAATTTGGGTATTATCTCAAATGCAAAAATGAATGAAGTAGGTATCATCTTTGCCATTACATAGTTAAGGGAATTGACACTAAGCCAAGTTAAACCACAGACAGGATCCACAGAATGTCACCTGCAAAAACGTATGCACTACTCACCAAAGCCATCACCCTGGGGAGGCCATCTTAGGAGAGGACCGCCCCTGACGATCTCCCTGCAGAATAGTCCTGGTAGATTTCACTCCTCATTTTTATCTATGTGTTCACTAAAAGGAAGCTTTTAAACAGTGGTTAGTGCCATCATTAACATAATTGTTTTAATTTCATGAGTAGAGATTAAATGACCACTCAACAAAGGACAGGCATGAGGAGTTTCTACATAGAATAAACTTGAACATTCCTTCAGCCTCTAAATACCATGATGCCAAATAACCAGACTGAACAATCTTTCCTCAATAGATCTGTATTTTTCTACAGACAGAAAGCTGATTTCCTGATGATCCATACCAGCACAACCTAGGAATCTGCCTTGGTTCTATGATTTTAAAAAAAAAATTCTTTAATCATAAGCAGGAGCCCCAAAGTCTATATGTGATGTTAGGAGGAAAGCTAATTTTAAGGACAAAGAAACTTTTATTCCTCTCCTATACTATTGTCCGGGGTGAGTAGATAAGCAGCTCCCCTCCTTACAGCCATTGGAGAACCTTGGTTCCTTCCTTCCATATGGATTCTCCACTGTCCTCCAGGGGGTGCACTCATCTGTATGCTCAAAGGTGGTCAGTTGTATGGCTATTCTGGGGAGTTTAGCACCAAGCAAGGGCAAAGGTTATCTGTGTATTAGAACCTGGACCTAGAAACATCTCCCATCTCTCCCCACCACTCCATTGGTAGGAACCTAGGCACACACGTGCAAAGGATTCTTGAAACACAGTCCCCCTTGAGAGGCCCCATGTTGGGCTACCTCCAGATTATTACCTTGGATAAATGGGAAAATAGATTTAATGGGCAACCAGCCATCTTCACACAGGGATGTGTCCATGATTCATGGGTTCCTGGTGTATCAGAAGCTTCAGCCCACACCATACAGAAGCAATAGTGAATCCAAAGAAAAGAAAACCTGAAGAATTCAAATAAATAATAAACCAAATACAAATTTTACCTATGTAAAATTTGTAAGTTTGAATTTTCCACATATTTTCCTCAGATCTCTGTTTTACTTGGGGCAACTTTCTAAGAATGAAAAGTGTGATACCCTTCTCCCTATATGGACATGAGACTCATCTAAGAAGAGTAAGAATGGGTAACAAAAATATTTCCACATGGCACTGAGGGTCAAGGATGTACCCAGGATGTCTCCAAATCGGAAAACGATGCCGAGTTGGAAATCAAAACAAAATCCAAGACTCTCCAAGGCAAAACATAAGGGCCTTAGACACACATATGGTTTCCATCTCTAGCTGAAAGAGCTGGATCTAAACGGAGTTTCAAAGCACATATGCAGTTTCATAAATAGAATTAGGTATATCGGGATACCTTCCAACCCAGAAGTTTAGCAATGTCCTTTGCACAACTAAAGATCTGCTGTTCTGAAATCTAGTCTTTGCTAAAGTTTCCTGGCTGGTCTTAGATCCTCATAAAATTCGGTTTTCACATGTGTTGGGGAAGCTTTAAAGACTTGCTTTGTGAGAGGAGTAATGAGAATGCCAGCATTTTCATTTGGGGGTAAAGGGTGCACACTAAGCCATCTATAATTTGGACATCTGAAAAGCACTCCAACAACAGGGATTTGAGGGGGCTGACCCTTCAATAAAATGTACATTCTGTCCAAAGAGCTTGACCCTGCAGACAATAATCCTAATTAAAAATAAGACGTGTCTATGGTCCATAAGAATTTACAGTATTTAGCCTTATGACTCTTTTCAGATTCTACCAACATGAAGAGGCAGTACCCAGCCTCTTCTAAGGACCATAATTTGAAAATGTAAAGGAAAATTCAAAAATTATAAGTTTAAAGTGAGAACCTTATTGTCCTTACTTGCTCCAAATTTAGTGAGTCATTGGTCAGCTCTCAATTTTGTCAAGGCAATGACACATACATGGGGAAAGTCTTACTTGAGCAATTTTGCACCCAGAAATTTCATATCATGCCTATTTTATTTTATAAGATATGTTATAATTCACACACTGCTTCCTGTTAAGCCTCTGTTTGAAGTAGGAGAGTTTCGAATCCTGGGCTTTTCAGTTACTTTTGGGCTGGGATTGGGTGAATTATTTCCTCCAACTCATAATATAATTCTTCTCATTTCTCTAGTTCTGGGAGTAGAGGGAGAGAAAGAAAAAGAAAACTAGAATAATGCCAAACCTTCAAATTGGTCAATTGACCCAAGCTTTACAATTTTAAGAGATTTACACACCACAAGCACTAAATAAATAGAATAATTCCTTCAATCACTCATGGAAAAAAAAATTCATTTGAGGTCTCCCAGATGAACGATATCGGTTGTACAAAACCCAAATTTATTCAAGAATTTCCAACCTGCTCCTTTTCTTGGCAGTAATTGTCTGGATTGATTTCCTTGTTAGGAGAAGGCTGGAAGTCAACCAGTGTGCAAGTCTTGTGGTTAATTTCCTGGGACTGTGTCTTCCATGTAAAATCAAGATAGTGCAATTGCCAGGTGACTTCAGAACTCTTTCAGACTAGCCTGCAGAGGTATAGCAAAGAATGTATAAGTGCATGCTTACTCAGATGCATGTTTTTCTCTGAAGTACGGGCCAGGCTCACATGAGACAGGATTTGGTGATTAGAAGCATCCTCGAATCTCCCTCTCCTTATAGTTGACAACAAGGAGTATCAGAAACATGTGAAGTCATTTGCCCAGGTTGCAATGCCTTTTGACACCCTCCCCAGCACTCCTTATCACACAGCTTGTTGCCAAACTCTTCCCAGTATTCATCTGGAGGAACGCCAGTTGTGGGAATCCTAAGACCACATAGTCAACCCTAGAATAACTTCAGTTTCTAGTTTGGCATTTGGAGAACTGTTAGGAAGTCACAGAAGTAGAAAATATGGCTATCATGAGATATTACGGAAGGAAGAGGAAATTCTCACACCCCGGCTGCAGCTCTTCTGAGTCAGGATAATGGGGATCTTCCTGGAGAGCATTCTGGAGAGAAAAAGAAAGACTTCATTTGCTCGGTCTCTCCTTTCTCGGTAAGGCAAGTACATGTTGGCCAGCCACCCTCCAAAAAACTGGCCTGATAGCCCCAGGAACCTTTGAGAGAACCTGCCAGAGACAAGTTACTGAACACAGATGGCAGCCGCTAAAGCTCCCTGCAGAGGGGATAAGTCACATCAAACATCTCCCTTCCTGAGAGGTGTCAGGTTAAGAAGGGTGCTCTCTGTCTATGAAGATGAAACTCTAAGAGTCAGATTAGAAACGTGGCGTTTAGACAGGCAGCACCTCCGGCTCTTTAGTTGGGAGTGGTAGAAAGAGGTTTTCTTTTTAACAAAGTGCATCATCTTATATCCCAGCGTTAGTTTTGTTCTTCCTTCTAATAAGGGGCTTTTGAAGAAGCAATACAGGTAATACTCTGGAGCAGCACTTTTCCCATGCACTTGAGCTAGTAGTTTTAGTTCAGAACAGCCTCCCACATGTTCAGCTGTTGCTGCAGCTGGAATATCCACACCCACAGGAATGGGATCAAAGGACATGGGACAGCAAAGTAAACTGGGGGACAGACCTTGCCATCTCTGTGCCGGGCAGTGAGTTATCCTGGGGAAGATGGATTGACCGTGTTACTTCATAGCCAGAATGAGTTTCTAAACAACCATCTCTCCTCCTAACAACATGTTCACTCTTAACCCATAGACACCATTAGATCAGTAAATATTCACCCCACGCTTTGCAACACTCCTTAAGCTTCCCTTGCAGACTATGGGAGCTCTCTGCTATCTGAATGACCTTTGGGGTGGCCTTCCCCCTCCTTATTCCCCAACCAGCACTCCCATTTCGCCAATAATCAGAACAGATTTCAGACTAGAACACAGGGGACCCAGAGTATCCTCTGGGGATTTTTCAAGCTTGGGGTGGGTATGTGCTTAATTGTTATGTTTGGTGATTACTAACGGAAACAGCCTGCTTTGAAAGGTGGGATAGTAGCATATGGATTCAGCACCGCACTCTCCTTTTAACTGACCTGCGGGAGCACCCATGTCAGGCTGAACTGTTCCAGAACAGCATATCAATTAGGCGAGCAGAGCCTGGAGGGGTTTCTCGGGACCCATCCTACCAACTGCTTCTCTACAGTTCCGTCTGTTGGTGTTTCTATTTGGTACCTGTCACCTTATTACTTAGTCTCTTTGAAATGATGGCCACTGAAGAGAGAAATTGAAGAATACAGAAAATCATCCCTTTTTTTCTCTCTCCTTTCAAAACATTCCCTAATCATCAAACCTTTGGAGTCTACTAGATATGCAGGAGTATCCCAGCGACAGAGCTGAGTAAAAGCCATACCAATCCATCCCCCCCCCCAAAGATACACTATACTATGCGGTAGTAACAAATAAAGGCCAAATAGCAAGGGTTTGGCCTAATAGATATTTATATCTTGTTCATGCAGAATCCAGTGCAGGCAGATCAGTAGTACTCTCCTCCATCTGGTGTCACAGGGATCTAGGCTCCTTTCATTTTTGTGATGCTGTCATTGCAAAACGTGGCTCCCATGGGAAGAGAAAGCATGAGAAACTCTAAAGCATGATATGTGCCTTTAGTCAAAGTCCACTGGGATATATTAGGTAGATGACCTTGAACCACTTTCAGGGCAGGTTGAGCCTTCCCATGTGTTCAGGAATGGAAACCCAGATTGGTATGCGTTAGGTCTCTCTATCACTTCCAACGGCCAAACTCATACAATGTGGGCTACATGTTTTCAGTACAACAATCTTCACAACTGCCAGTGACTGCCGTATCTGAAGAGTGGCAAGTCCCAGTGCTTTGGGGACAATGAGCTCACCATGATTCTAAGCCCCTGCCTTCCAGAGGCTAAGGTTTCTCACCAGCACATCTAGGAGCATCATGGCATAGCTTTCTCATTTGGAAACATAGATTAATTTCTACTATACCAATATAGCCACCAAAAGATCAAGAGTAACAAGAAAAGGAAAATGTAATTCTCCAGAATTTCTTACACATACAACAAAGAAGTCAGTTTGGGGCGAGAGAAATACTTTTGTAAGTAGCTAGGCATGAAATTCAAAAATGCTGAGGGCTTGTGGATTAGGCAAGGAGAACTGAAATTATTCCAGAGGAGGGAGAGAAAAGTCAAGGAGGGTGGCCCAGGAGAAAGCCTCAGCCCCTGAGACAGGGCGCCTCCCTCCCTAGGTATTGGATAAAGCTACTACTCAGAAACAGCATGCATGAGAGTGACCTTTTATGAAAACAATGGCGTGGGCTAGAACGGTGATGTTCAAACACTGAGGCAAAGGGAAGTGTAAGGACCGAGGCAGGAAGGAGGAAATCCTATAGGAAGGGAGGACTCTGAGTTTTCCCAACACCATGGAGTGAGGATCCCAGCCAAGCTCGGCCAGCCACTCTAGGGCAGGAGCCCAGCTGGCACCCAGCTCATACAGGGAAGTGACACAACTTTATAGGATGTGGTCGAGTGAAGCCCTCCGTCTCTGCCACTGGAAAGGAGGTGCAGTGGGGCAAAGCAGTTAACTCATTTGATGTTGCCCCTTCAGATGCTGTGTAAACTTACATCTCCTGAGCATCACAGCGAAAGCACACCTACTTTCACCCCCTAGGGACCTTCCCAGATGCCCCTATATTATTTAGACATTTTCTTTAGCTTCCTCCACCTCACCTGTTCACCACCCCCCACAGACCTTGAAAACTAGGACCTAGAGAAATATGAGTCCTCCACAGCTTCAGCATGGAGCCTGGCCTAGGGCCAAGACTTACTCAGCCCCTTCTCCACCCTATTAAGTGAGGGTGGTGACAGAGATCACACAGGATGAAGGAGTCTGGTCAGCACCAGGGCAGGGGTACAGGTCCACACTCTCTTGGGCCCCAGGTTCATTCTTCAACTCTGTGAAGAGCACTCATCTCTCAGGGCTGTGCTGTTGACCAAACGAGAAAAATAATACAAAACTGAACGTAAGAGACGGTGTATGGCAAGCCTCAGTGAATGTTGGCTGCTATGATAGCCACTACCCTGTACAAATATGGGTGACAGAAATGATGGCATCTTGGGGGCAAATCACTAGCACATCAGTTCAGCTGGGCCAAGGAAATGTTGAAGGAAAATAAGAACCAGCCCCAGAAACCCTCCAAGTGACCTGGGGAAGCTCACAGCATGAGACAATCTGGTTTGTCTTGATAAAAGGTTTAACAACTGTTGAAAAATTTTAGCATCAGCTAAGTGGATTGTGAGTGTGGAAAGGTTAGCGACAGGAGGAGGCACTTCCCAGAAACCTGGAAATTACACAACGGCAGGGACCATCAGTGGTTCCCAGTAAGTTCCCCATCCCTTCCACAGTATTTGGTATTTGCAGGCATTGACCAACAGAGTAGAGACAGAGAGATGGGGCCACAGACTGAGGTCTGGCCAATGGGATATAAATGAAACTGTGGGCTCGGCACCTGTGGCTCAATCAGCTAAGGCGCCAGCCATGTATACCTAAGGTGGCGGGTTCGAATCCCCAGCCCAGGCCCGCCAAACAACAATGATGGCTGCAACCAAAAAATGGCCGGGCGTTGTGGCGGGCACCTGTGGTCCCAGCTACTTGGGAGGTGGAGGCAGGAGACTCGCTTGAGCCCAGGAGTTGGA
>CAUYQV010050497.1:0-41896 GCA_963574575.1 Galagoides demidoff
GGAAGTACCTGCTCTTCCTTGGTGTTGATCACCAGCAAGTGAGCCTGCATTCCAGAGCAGTTCTTCTGACTTTCATTCCAAGATCTTGATTCAGTTGAAATAAAGTAGCATTTGGAACTAAATGACTTCCAATTCTTTGGGCAGCAGCTCCAGACTTTCTCTGTATTGGGAAGAGGGGCACATAATACAATGTAAGTAATCACTTTTAAAAATGTGTGAATTGGGCAGCTCCCGTAGCTAAGTGGGTAGAGCACCAGCCACATATACCAGAGCTGGCAGGTTCGAATCCAGCCCTGGCCTGCAAAACAACAGTGACAACTACAACAAAAAAAAAGCTGGGTGTTGTAGCAGGCGCCTATAGTCCCAGCTACTTGGGAGGCTGAGGCCAGAAAATCACTTAAACCCAAGAGTTTGAGGTTGCTGTAAGCTGTAATGCCACAGTACTCTACCAAGGGCAATATGATGAGACTGTGTCTCAAAAAAAATAAAAGAGTGAATTATTAAAATTAAGAACCAAAGAAAATCATGTGGGACACCCATACCCATTCCTGTAAAACAAGAATCATCCCACCCAAGCTACTTCAATCAGGCAATGATGTGGAAGGGGGTCTCTGGTCCTCCTGTTCATCAGACAGCTACTTCTTCTAGTGCAGCCACCAGCTACATTCCCGAGGCACCATGGTGAAAGTGAAGGTCAGAATAAACAGCTTTGGTCATATTGGGTGCCTGGTCACCAGGGTTGCTTTTATCTCTGGCGAAGTGGATATTGCCGCCATCAATGACCCCTTCATTGACCTCAACTACATGGTCTAAGTGTTCCAGTATGATTCCAACCATGGAAAATTCCATGGCATAGTCAAGGATGAGAAGGGGAAGCTTGTCATCAATGAAAATCCCATAACCATCTTCCAGGACTGAAATCCCACCAAAATCAAATGGGGTGAGGCTGTTACTTAGTATGTTGTGGAGTCCACTGTCATCTTCACCAACATGGAAAAGGCTGGGGCTCACCTATAGGGGTACCCAAAAGGGTCATCATCTCTGCCCCTTCTTCTCCCCCCATGTTTGTGATGGGTATGAACCACGAGAAGTATGAAAACAGCCTCAGTATTGTCAGCAATGCCTCCTGTACCATCAACTGCTCAGCCCCCTTGGCTAAGGTCATCCATTACAACTTCAGCATTGTGGAGGGACTCATGACCACAGTCCATACCATCTCTGCCACCCATAAGACTGTGGATAGCCTCTCTGGGAAGTTGTGGAATGATGGTCACAGGGCTCTCCAGAACATCATCCCTGCCTCAACTGGTGCAGCCAAGGCTGTGGGCAAGGTCATCCCTGAGCTGAATGGGAAGCTCATTGGCACAAGCTTCCATATCCCCACTGCCAACGTGTCAGTTGTAGATCTCACCTGCTGTCTCGAGAAGGCTGCCAAATACAATGAAGATATAAAGAAGGTGAGGAAGCAGGCATCAGAGAGCCCCCTCAAGGGCATCCTGAGTTACACCAAGCACCAGGTTGTCTCCTCCTCTGACTTCAGCAGTGCCACCCATTCTTCCACCTTCAATGCTGGGGCTGGCATTGCCCTCACTGACCACTTTGTCAAACTCATTGCCTGGTATGATAATGACTTTGGCTACAGCAACAGGGTGGTGGATCTTATGGCCCACATGGCCTCAAAGGAGTAAGAACCCCCAGACTACAGCCCCAGCCAGAGCACAAGAGGAAGAGAGAGGCCCTTAGCTGCTGGGGTGCCCCTGCCTACTCAGACCCCTACCTCACTGAGAATCTCTCTTCGACACAGTTTCCACACCAGACCCCCTAAGGAATGGGAGGGGCCTAGGGAGCCCCACCTTGTCATGTAACATCAATAAAGTTCTCTGAATTCAGCCAAAAAAAAAAAAAAAAAGAAAGAAAAGAAAAGAAACATCCCATCTCTGACCACCACCTTATATTTCTTTGAGTTTACCTATTCTGTTAACAACTTCCTTCACTGTTAAAATTTTCCATCCAGACCTCCTATCTATTGCTAACACTTGCATCTCCTATCCTCACTTTCCCTCACTTACCTTCAGTGCTATGGCCCATCACTGCTATCACTCCCTTCATACACTTTCCTTCAAGTTTACTGTCCTAGCAAAAACCTTATTGGACCTAAATACTCACTGTTCTGTGTCTTGAATAGTGCTAGGGAAAATAATTTTAAATTTATAAATACACATCTCAAATGGACACATAATACTTCCTGGAATGTCTGCTGTGTTTCCCTAATAAGCCAGCTTTCCTACTTTTTAAGACAATCATATCATTCCTCCCCCTCCCAGAAACCTCCTATACACCCTCCCCTTTTCACTCTCACTGATGATCGTGACTCATTCTTCCTGAGAAGAGAGACACCATTAGATGGGATAGGAATGCTCTCACCCTCTCAATTCTCTCTGTAAAACCTATTTGTGTCCATATTTGTTTCTTCATCTTTCCTCATGTTGCGACTGAAGAAGTATCCCTCCTGCCCTCACAGGCTAATCTTCCCAATTAGGATGCAAAGCCCATTATATTATTCTTCTTTTAGTTCAGCAGGGTACCCTGTCATGAATCTTAAAGACTGGTGAAGATGCCAATAGATTCATAATCCTAAATGCCAGGAGATGCACTGCTCTGTGAAAACCTAGTCTAGGCTTGGCGCCTGTGGCTCAATCAGCTAAGGCGCCAGCCACGTACACCTAAGGTGGTGAGTTTGAATCCCCAGCCCAGGCCCGCCAAACAACAACGATGGCTGCAGCCAAAAAATGGCCGGGCGTTGTGGCGGGCACCTGTGGTCCCAGCTACTTGGGAGGCAGAGGCAGGAGACTTGCTTGAGCCCAGGAGTTGGAGGTTGCTATGAGCTGTGATGCCATGGCACTCTACCCAGGGGGATAGCTTGAGGCTCCATCTCAAAAAATAAATAAATAGATAAATAAATAAATAAATCAGCTTGCTCATGTGTCAGGTGGTGGCACGCGCACACACACGTATATGTATACATATATATTTTTTTATCAGCTTTTCAGCCAAAGCTTCATTTGATTTGTGCAGGGAGGTGTATAATAGGAGGAGGCAAGTGGACTGATTTTTACAGAGACTGTTTGTAGCTTAAACAAAGATGAGGGATTTGCAGGATAAAAGCGGCCTGAAATATAGCAGATTATGCAGCTTTATTTTTCAAAGATTCGTTAATTCCCCTCCTCCCTCTCCTGCTCTCTGGCTGAGCTGGTGTGTTGTGTGTTTATTTTTTCTTTTCACTTGCCATTCAAAGAGAAAATCTAGGTTTTCTGTGTGAATTTCCAACTGAATTTCACATGGCCCAGCTGTTACCATGGTCGGTCCTCCGTAACCAAGTGTGTGTTACTCTTAAATAGTGTAGCTTTATTATAAAAAAAAAAAAAAATAGGATAAATAAAGGTTGAACTTACAAAGCCACTTTTAACATGACAAGTTCCATTCACAGCATGAGCAGAAAGGACTGGGGGGGGGGGGTTGTTTTGTTTTTAACCTGAAAGATGATGAAGTTTGCTTTGAAATCAGAAATAATCTGAAATACAGCTTTCAGAAAGGAAACACTCTAGTTTTCTGCAAGGCAGAGATGTATCTTTTCCGTGTAATTCAGGAGCTTGTCATCTGTGTTTTCGGGATCTGGCTGATAATGGCGTGGGCCATCTTTCATGCATTAACTGACCATAGATCTATAAACAAGCCCTTCCAGTCAAAAAAGGATCTCATTTGATTTTTAAATGTGGCCTTAATTTCTTGATGGGTTTAGCACTTTATTTGCACGCAAGCTGCCAGAGCACAAAGTCCCGTGGAAACTCACTGGAGACCTCTTTTATTTCTCCTTTTTAATTTTTAATGGCATGATTACTTTCTTGTCTTTAGACATTTAACAAATACTTAACTGGACCCTCATCTCGCACCAAGCCTAGGCTGGGAGGGATACAAAGATGCAGATGATATGATCCTGCCCTCAGAAAGAGGATGCTCCAGGTCATCCACAGAGCCTGACATGCCGGGATATTTCCAAGTTGCAATTCAGCAGGAAATTACGTCAATATATAAAAAAAAAAGGATTCATTGTTTATTGCACCATATGATCATGAAACTTAAATTGTAAATATGATTAGCGCCTGTTTCTGTAATTAAGATGTTTACCTAAGCAAAAGCATTTGTAGTTTGTTCCTCTTTGCTATGTTAGTTTTGGAGGATTTGAAAATATTTGGAGTTAACATGCAGGCTTTACCTGACACGTGATAACGTGCTATACCGTTCAATATTCTACTTATCCATCTAATCTCTCTCTTTCTATCTCCCCCTCCCTCCTCTGATGTACTGAAATGCACAGTTTCTGGGTAAGTGGACTTCGTGCTGCCCCTGAGGGCTGGCACCGTATTCAATAGGTCTTCTGGGCACATGGAGAGTTTGCCTTGCTGCAGTCCCCAAGTTTTCTATTGCTTTTCCGCTCGAACAGTTTTTATTGTTTGTCCCTTCTTCTCCCATCTTAGACCATGCTGTCTTCCCTCCCCGCCATGCCCCATTCTGTCCAGTCTCCTAATTCTTTCATTAAGCAGTCTCATTCTTATGAATAGAATCAAGGGACAAATGCAGCTTTCAAATGTCCACAGGCACTTGGTCCCCCAGGGGAAATCTTTGCTCAGTTCTCTAGCAGGATACAGTGACTCGGCATGTCAGAGGACCTTGGTGGGGTTTGTCAGTGGCTGTTCCCATGGCCTTGAGAATGGTTAGAATATAAACTTTGCTGAGCTTCAGTTTATTGATCTGTAAAACTCCGCCTAGGCTACCAGCAACTGTCCTTCCCACACTAACATTCTAATATATATCTATCCTTCCAGTACCTGAGTAGGACCTGGCTCTGCTTTAAGACATCAAACAAAAAAAAAGGTGATTTAACCAAACTTTGGAAATAAGGGACTTTAATACTAAGGAAAGAAAGAGTGGGATGCTGATGAAAAATTATTCTGAGGAAGAGATAAGAAAATAGACACTAGTTATTGATAGGGCAAAGCAAATACATCAGAAGCGACTAGAAAGTGTCCCTCTTTAAAAAGCAAAATGTTGTGTCTTGTGCTTAAGGAATAATTTGGGAGAGAGGAAGGAAAAAATCAGGTGAGGGATGTCTCAGAAAGGGGTTCAGGGACAAATATCAACTGCATTTCCTATGTGCTAATTGTCCCAGTTCTTAGTAGAGGGTGTGACATGAACCTGGACTTGGGCTTCACAGATAGTGACAACCTCTGGTCTTGCTTTATACCACCCCAAATGGCCTAGGTGCTTTCTGTCTTTATACAGAATAGAGCCTTGCTCTCGCACATCCCCTGGGGATCATCCTGACAACACAACCCTTTCCATTCCATCTTCCCATGGCCCGGGATTGTGCATCCTCTTTGAGAGGGGAGTGAATCAGGAATCTCTGCTTGGGGCAGCATCTACTGGACTTACTAGTTCTGCTTCTAAAGAAACTAAACTGCTTCACTCATATTCTAAGTGCATTTCATTGATTTACTAATCTGTGCCATTATTTTATAAAAATAACCATCAAGCCACCTTAATTATGCCATCTCTCTAAAGCATCCTGGCCCATGTCAGTGAGAACATTGTTAAAAAAAAAATAATTACACACACACGCTTACAACGTACATATGTAATTTCTGCGTTCCAGATTTCTTACTGTTAGGGTCTATTTAAAGCTTTTGAAAGAGACCCAGTCCTTTCTAGAAAATGTGTGAAAATAGATTGGGGACTGTTGTGTCATCTGCTGAGTATTTTTCTCTTTCTCAGCTTTAATGCCGACCAGCGTTCAAAGACTCCCCCTAAACAGCCATAGAACACATGTTGTCATTAACGATTCTGTTTGGTGGTAAATGGCTGCAGGCTGGTCTCCCCTCCCCTTTAAATCCTTCCTGGTGAATGATACCTTGTGATTCAGCTAAGGTGGCTTAACAGCTTTTTATTGTCAGCACTTTGCTTAACATAGATGGACATTTTCTGGCTGCTGCATGCTTGGCCAGTGATGGGTTCCTTCCATGCTCTTGGATTTGAACAAATCCAGGAGACCTGATCCTGGTGCTACCATTTTATATTCATCCTTCTTGCCTCCTGCTCTTCTGTATGTATTAAAATATAAATATATTTATCAAGCACCTCCCTGAGCCTGCTGCATGTATAAGTCCCATTGAATTTCCTCTTCCCCATAACCCTGTAAGTCTGGATTTATCATTGGTTTCTTCAAGTAAGAACCCAAGACGCAGAGGATGTAGATGATCTGTCCTTGCCCACACAGTAGGTAAGGGGGACGCTGAATTCACACACAGGTTTTTGACTCAAACCTCAGCATTCTCCTAACCAAGCTACGTACAGGGCCGGTAGCATGTGAAATGCTTTTAGGTGTTAACTGAGTGAATAGGTTTAACTTAATAGGTGCTTTTTGAGGGCATATTAGACAATTATTAGTTGTTTTCTGGTTTAAGATAGTTGTGTTAAAATTAATTTTAATGTCAAAAAATTACCAGGAGTATATATTTTTTAAATATTAAACAATTCAGTGTTTACCTAAGAGCTACATACACACAAAAATTATATATGTATATCTGCATGTATATAGGTAGCTACGTATACAGATAGAGATTTTGAAACCCTTAGCATGCATATACACGTATGTGTGTATATACACACATAGGAAATGAACAAAGACCAAACATACTAGAAGAAACAAAAGACAGATGCGTTCAGAGTGTGCTGTAGCAGAGGAGTCAGCCCCTGTCGCTTACTTTATGGCAGAGACTCAGAGACAGGCAGAGGAATAGGAAAGGCTCATTGCAGAACAAAAGGAAAGCTTCAGGTGCACCTGCCCAGAATACAGATGGGCACTTTGCCCGTCCACCCCCTAGGAGCAGGCATGCAACGGATTGGTTAAGAGTGTGTCTTTGGCATTTTCTGGTTGGTTCTAAGTAGGAAGTGGGAACAAAGATTAGGGAGGCTGTTAGTTATCTATTAAGAGCTGGTCAGTTGGGGCTGGTTGTTCTGGAAGTTCTTGTTTCGCTTCCGGGATTGTCACAGAGACAGTGACCTGGCTTCCTTCAAGTCTTACTCACAGCAAGTTGCCTTCCTGGTTTGTTTATTGTTAGGAAGGGGTTGGTTTCCCCAGCAAGTTGCTGCAGGTTGTGGGTCAGAGTTCTACTTTTATGTGTGATTTGGCCATTATCCATTTGTAACTCTAGTCTCTCTCTCTCCTCTCTGTATGTGTGTATATGTGTGTGTGTGTGTGTGTGTGTGTGTGTGTGTGTGTGTACATAAATAGAGGTAGATAGATATTTATTTTCCTACACTAATGGCTTTGCCTGGCTAATAAGTCAAGTGCACGGCAGTAAATAGGTAGAGCTAATCTTCACATAATTACCCACGGGAGCTATTTTGCATCTCCTATATGTGGCAAGAAGTTGCAAAAGAGAGAATAGGACAATCCTTATTAAAATTTGAGTTTCTGGTTCTGAGGCAGAGTAAACAGATCTGACTTTTCCTACTTCATCTGATGACATGTGGTATCAGCACCTCCAAGAATTTTATATCTCTGACCCCTTCCCATGCTTCTAAAATAAGATTTATGACACCTGTCAGTTACTAAAGTGATCAGAATAATCTATATATGTACTGGGGAGTACCTCCCAAGTGCTCATCCTCTTCTTAGGAAAGCTGTTTTATGAATTCTTAAGTTACAAATTTATTTAACATTTGTTGAGTCTCCATAAATGGCAAAGTTTACACAAGGTATGGACTCAGATTTGGACACAGTCCCTCCCCCTCATAATTTGGGTTTGTGAATCCATGGAATGTGGAAAGTGTTGACGTGGCCCAGGAGTTATAGACGGTTCTAGGAGGAGCGTAGCACAGTAGATCTGAACTTGACACTACAGATTTGCTAGGCCCAGTTAAGACTAATCTGAAATGGTGCTGGGGAGAAATCTTTAAGTGCTTCCTCTGTTCATCCAGCAGACATATAAATCACTCTTTCCACCTGCCAGGCCCCAGCACAGGAGCACAGGTGAGCGAGGTGGGGTATGTGACTTTGACGAGTGCAAAGGGGGACAAAGGCTCATTAGCACAACTACTTAGTTGCTGCCACTAAGGTGGTTTCCCCTCTACCCAGGTGCCCACAAACCCCCATGTGTCCAATGTACCCATATTACCACACTGCCTCTTGGTGTTGGGAGGTGTATACCAAATGTCTCAGCAAAGAACTGAGCTTCACATTCTATTGGTAGTTTTTTCACACATGTAACAAGCCATAGGACAGAAGGCTGACCACAGAGGGACTGTGGGTTATTAAGTAAACGTTTCACATTTAAATGTATTGCTATCATAATAAACCCTTTAAAACACATTTTAAAAATTTGTGTGATGAAAGGTTTTTCTTTACTCTCTCACTTACCAATACAATTTTTGATTGTCTACAATGTGGCATGTATTGTTCTAGATGAATAGAAAATTCTTACTTAAGGGCACTGTCATTCAAATGGAGGAAAAATGGGCTGCACTCAAATACCTTTGTCTTCCTACATGGCCTAGAGGAGCTGGGGGTGTGGGTGTGGGACTCCATCCAATGAGCGAGCAGTGAAGCGCTTTCTCACTGTGGACATTTCAGAAGAGACCTAAAGAAAGTGTGAAAATGATCAGAGCGAAGGGCATTTCAGGCAAGAGAACAGAAGATGCAAGGTCCTGAGGGTAGGGCCTGCTTGGCATGATGAGAAGAAGGCCCATGAAGCTTCAGGGTACGGTGGCAGGAGACACTTTGGGGGGAGTAGGATGAGGTGAGTTCACAGGTGACAGGGAAAGGAGGTGTTACGGGGTTTGAAATGTCCCCCAAAGCTAATGTTTTGGAAACTTTATCAACCCCCAATGCAGCTGTGTTGACAGGATAAGACCTTTAAGAGGTGATTAGGTCATAGGCTTCCCCCTCATGAATGGACGGATGCTGTTATCCTGGGGTTGAGTTAGTTACTGTGTATCCTGGTAGTGGTTCTGTTACCAAGGCAGCTTTCTCATACGTGTTCTATTGTAATTCTTGCCTGTCCATCTTCTACCATGGGATGATCCACACTGGATTCTGGTTCCATGCTCTTGGACTTCCCAACCACCAGAATGACAAACCACATAAATTTCTTTTCTTTGTAAATTATTCATTCTGTGGTATTCTGTTACAGCAACAGAAAACAGTAAAATTAGGGCTAGGTTATCCTGATACCTTATTCTTAAACATTTCCCCCCCAAATTGTGTTATAATCAGCAAGTGTCTTATCCCCTATGTAGCTATTAAATGCAGGATGGATGTCCCATGATTTATAATAGGATTAAATCCAAATAAACTCATTATCAATTGAATTTATTACAAGTAAAAATGGACTTTTGAGTTATGATGGGTTTTTCTGGATGTAGCCCCATTGAAAATGGAAGTGTGAACTAAAGCGTTATCACTTCTACATTAGTATAAAGTGAAAAATCAGAGGACCATCTGTACTTATAAACAAATACAATATTTATTGAACACCTATTATGTTCCAGCTTTTAGGGGCACTCAGAGATGAACAAGTCATGGCCTTGACCTAGAAGGCTGGCAATCAAGTAGGTAAGAAAACCAAAGTAAACCGTATACTCAAACTGGAATTTAGGCCATACAAGAGCATGGAAGAGATGACTTTTGATCTGCATCTTGAATGACAACTTTTCTTCAAATGGAATTTCTTTCTAAGACTAGCTAGCCCTTTAAAATTTTCTCGTTATTAGGCATTTTGCTATATTGTAGATATCACAGAGTACAGGAGCTAAAGAAAATTGTGATAGTGCATCTCTCACATTTTCCAGCTAAGAGGCAACACAGCATAGTGGCAAAGAGTAGGAGGAAGCTTACTTGATCCCACTAGATGACCCTGCCGTGGGCAAGTTAATTTCTATTCCTCACTTCTGTCATCTGTAAAGTGGGGCTATTAATAATAGTTCACAAGGTTGTTGGGAGGATTCTATGAATTAAAATGCAAAAGTGCTTTTAGAAAATTAACCAAGGCACATGGAAGAAAGCTTTCATTGAGTAGTAGCTGCTACTAAAGTAATTAAGAGCCAGAGTAGTTGCATAATTTGCCTACCATCTCATAGGTAATTAGGGACAAGTCTGCATTTAGACTCCACATCTTTTATTTTCTAGTCCACCAGTCTCTTCTGGATACAGCAGTTCATCCTATCTTACATTAGTTTATGTATTTTAATTATCTTATTTGAACAAAACAAAAACGAATTTGAAATTTTTTCTCACTTTACTGAATCATAGGCTGTGGCCTAGGAAATGAATGTGGGTGATGCAGACCTCATCTCTAGCTCCCTAATACTCTTGGGAGCTCCCACAAACACCACTGTCCTTTTGATCTCTTGGCTTTAGACTGTTTAGAACCTAACTGGCCTTTGGCACAGCACCACCGATAGAGCAACTGGGTCATTTCAGAGCCAGGATGAGATAAGAAGCTTTCCACCCTGAGCTTGGTGTGAGCTTCCTTGAAGTTCTTTTCATCTGTTCACTAAGTAATTAGTTTCACAATTTTAGTTTGCTAATTCATGCTCTATAGGAGCATCTGAGTGCATTAATTTTGCCCTTTTCTATCTCTGTTTTCAGTTAGATGGTCTTAACTTTAGAAAGTCTAGGAGAAATTTTTTTTAAAAATTGATGTTAATTCTTATTTATTCCATTTAATTAAGAACTCTAATAAATTTACACAGAGATTTAAGAAAGAAAGATTAATACCGGGATTCTATATAGGAAGTAAGTATTTTTTTCAGCTAATAATTAACTCCTGATCATGGAGAAAGCTGGGTACAGAATTTGAATAAAATCTGCCCCTTATTTGCTATCCTGGATTATCTGTCCATTTTTCTCCAATTATCAATATAGATAATTTAATAATTGCCAACCTTCTAGGTCAAAGCCATGACTTATTCATCTCTGACTTAATTTGTATTTATTGTATGCCTGTTTTTAGATCTTTCTAGTCACCTTTGTGAGAGTCCATAAAGTAAAAGATTAGGTCCATTGATTTATTCCTAATTTTGCAAAAAGTTCAAGCAGACACATAGACACATGGGGAAAATTTTATGAGCAGTTTAAAAATATGATGGAGACTAAATGTGTAAATTGCCAGAGGTCATAGTTTTGGAATAAGGGACTTTGGGGGTTCAACTTCAGCTAGTATCAAATGTTGAATTTTCTAAATTTCTTATCAAGTGACTTGAACTTAGGCCGTGCATTCCTTGACATATGAAGAATTTTCCATCTCTTGGATTACTTAAAATAATCTCCAGGACCTGTATCTGATTGGTTTTTGCTTCAAGTTATTTAGTGTCATTGGATTTCAATTTCCTCATCTAGAAAATGAGAACAATAATATCTACCCAATGGTGTTGTTGTGAGGAGTGAAGCAGAGGTTGAATTTTAAATAAATGGCAAATTGCATACTGCAATATTAATATATGATAACACATAGTTACAGTATAAGAGTCAACACATAGGGAACATTTCCTCTGGGTCAGACACTGATATAAATGAATTACCAGTATTATCTCATTTAAGAGCTATAGAAAGTGTTACTCTGAGTAACATTAATAATTATAAATACAAATATAATGAGTTCAGTGGAGAAATTTTCACTAAAACCTCCATGGGCCAAGAATGAGAAATGTGGGGTTCTAGGACACTCTAACATCTTTGATAGGATCAGGGGGAGGAACAGTAGAGCATGAGGAGTATTGTAAGTGCTTTTGATGCTACCGACAGCCTTGTCAAAGAACAATGAGGGTCAAAGGGATGGTCATTCTCATGGAACTGACATAATGGAAATGAAACTATTCTGACTTACTTCATTGATCTTCTGAATATATTCCATCAAGCTAATGAGCTCCCCATGGCTCTCTGTAGATACTTTCATTATAGCTGAAGAATATGACTGCCTTCAACTGGTCATGTTTTCTGCTGAGTTATTTTAGCCTTTCCCGGAGGAGTAATCTGCAATGTGAAGCTGACAAAGTGATCGTGTAAGAATAGATTCAAATATTTGAATCACGTTTATGCCAAGAAGAAAGAAATATGGAAAACCAAGCAAATTCTAAAGGTTCTTTACGATAGCTTGTCTACTGTATGTAAAATAATTTCTTTCTTTTTTTTTTTTTTTTTTTGCATTTGGTTCAGGCCATTCCTTCTTAAGTACCTATTTATTTTGAATTTCATTTGGCAAAATTTGCTTAAATATATAAACATTTGATTCTGGAAATGTGTACAACAGGGCAAAGAAGTTTAATCCCTGTAAAGTGTTTCTGGGGTCAATAAGACAAGTGGTCTACAGATAGTCTTTTAAGGGCAATAGAAATACATTCATTACCTATTGCTACAGATGTTCACAAGAACATTTTGGGCAGTACTAGTTCCAAGAGATGTCAATAGATAAAAATGCCATTCGTGATCAAGTAAGTTTGGGGAAGACTGGTTTCCATAAACTAAACTAGATGATTTGATGCAATATTTCAAACCACTTTTATATCTGATGGTTTGTCATGAATCTCCATGGTAGAGAGAAAGTACTCAATGATTCCTGAGTTGTTGAGCATGCCCTCTTTCCCCTGATTTTTGGAGAAATATCTCAAGAGGTGATGATCTTCAGGATGTACTTTGAGAAATGACAGGACCACCTTCAGGTCAATGACTGCACATACATAGATTGGCTGCCTCAATTTGTAGCTCTTATTTTTACCATGTGGCTTATGTCTAAAGACAGCAGCAAGAGTAAAAGTTGTCAGAATGGCATTGATTTAAAGCTATTAAGAACTCAAACACAGTCTCATCTTGAAAAATTCTTTTAAGTCATTTTCATTCTTTCCTCTCATTTCATTAGAGTCTGTCTATTCTATGAGAAGAGTACACGTGTACATTTCATTAGAGTCTGTCTATTCAATGGAAGAGTAATGCGTGTGCATACCTACAGATCTATAACTTACATGATACCTGTGCAATTATACATCGTAATTTTTTTACATCTAGGTTGGCAATTCCCTGAGGCCAAAATTCAAGTCTTACTTCCCAAGGATCTAGTAAAATGCCCAGCGCCCTGTAGAAGCTGGACAAATCATTCTTTGCTGTGTCAATAAATACACAGCACTGTCTGTACTTCACCCCCCACCCATAAGACTCACTTTTATTTGCATTTTTAACTTACATAGGGTATCTTTTATTAATTTCCCCATGGTTACCACATTTTAAAAGATTTTTGTCTTCCAAGCAGTATTTGTTACATAAAAATTAACTCATTTTCTGTTGTTTGCTATTGAAAGATAGAGCCTCTGATTACAGGATAAGTATTGTTATCACAGTGAGTTTCTAAAATTTCTGCCTAAAGCAAAGAAACCTGATATTTTAGTTAACCTTGGCAGCCATATTTGGGGGGAAATGATACATTTAAGGAGATTTGAGCCTGGGAGGCCCCTATTATCATTTTTAGAAATACTTAACAGGCACAAATGTACATAAGAAGACACTGACGTGATAATTTGGGCAAAATGCCAAGCAACTCAATCCATTTGGCTAAGGGGAGTGTTTATCAAATAAGAGATTTGGTTATAATGAAACATAATCGTGAATGAATGCAAAACAATCTCATGGATTCACTGTTCATTTGCTGGTCTGTGGGAGAGCTGAATGCTGATACTTTGAGATATACGAAAGATTTTTTTGATTTGATTATTAAGATCCTTGAAGTATGAGTTTTACCCATAGTTTGGGATCATTTTTCTTCCCCTGGGAAAACTTCCCAGCCAGTGTAAGCAAGTCAATGAATAATGACTCAATAGCAGCTAGTTTCATTACCCACAACTTCTCTGGAATGAATCTAATGTGCAGGAGGGGGTGTGATGGAGGCGGGGAGAATATGCTTTGTATTCAAGGTAACAATCCAGTTTTCTCCAACTAATATGCAATTAACCAGCCTGCTTTTTCTAGCTTGCAGGATCACTAGAGCTATTGTTTCTTCTGTGGAGTCATCTTCTGGTCATTTATTTCTAGTTCCAGTAGAAAGGAAACAGGAAAAGAGTGAAGCAGATCGAGTCTTTGTGGTAACCTACATTATGGTTATTATTTGCCATCAGCTTTGGTCAAAAGTGAGGAAACTAAAATTGCAAACTACAGATTGAGTTATCTTTGGGTTTCCCTTTTTCTGTGCTAATCTAACCATCAATTACTTGGAGTAATTGAGAAACATCTATAAATGTCCTTTAAAAACTTTATCTGCACCATTACTTATTAACTCTTCTTCAAATTAGATTTAAATTAAATGCCTTTTTATGTTTAGCTTCATTTTAAACCACCATGTCCATGAAATCTTTTTAATAGAATAACACACATTAAAATAAACACATGACTATTAAAATTTAGTATAAATATTTACCCATAGCTATACTAAATTATTGTGCATAATATAATGACACAACTATCATATCTTGTAAAGCTCTGTTTCATGGGGTGAGAGTGGGAGGATTCAGTCCATGTTCTAAGACAAGATGGGATGGGGGGAGATCCTTTAAGAAGAGGCCGAGGGGGTCTTGTTTTATCTTCAAACCAGTTTTTTGTATTTTACAATTTGGGGTTCCATATAAGATTTCATTTGAAAAAAAATTCAAATGCTAACTCCCCAGTTATAGATGTAATAAGTTCTGATCATTGACGATAGAAGTTTATTTTATTCCCTGAGGCTTTATATATTGTAACACCGTTACTTCTGATATCACAAATCCCTCATTTCATAAATAGCTCCTAGGCTATTGCCTGACATTCAGAGCCTTCTACACACCTCCTTCTCCAGGCTTAAAATATGTGTGTCCTAAACAAACCCTCTACTTCATCCTAAATATTCTATTTATTGTTCCATGCATGTGGGCTTTTAGTTCCATCTTTGCTCTGTATAATTTCCACATCCCTCAGCTCCAGCTCTTTGAAGGCACCGTCCTTGGGGTTGCTCAAGGCCCGCTCCCCTGTAGCTGAGAAGTCTGTGCTGACCACTCCTGCCTGTAGGAAACTTCACAGGTCATTGCTGCAGAAAACCTTGAACCATATTCTTCTTTGGAGGCTTAATCAAATGTGTTTATTATTCCTTTCTTTTAGGAAATAAGATAAAAACAATTTTTGGTGATTATTAACTATCACTCTAAAGGAAGTTACACCATGATCTGTGTGAACCTTTCTCAAAAGGATAAGCTTTGCAGTACCCTCGTAAACAGAACCTGTTTTACCCAAAAATCTGTGTTCAAAAATTACGTCAATTTGCTGTTACTTGCTACTACTAAAGAACAAGAGGGAGCCAGCCATAAATTCTGCCTTAAATGAACTAAGGAAGTTATGACTGGTTACCATACCTGCCACTCAGTCTGCTCCGAAGAGGTTATAAAAAAGGTCTATAGAAGTATCACCTCCCCCTCAAGTTCCATGCACACATGTTCCTATGGCATACTCTTCTCTATGGGTTAAAGATTAATGATTGCCCCACCCACCAAAAAAAAAAAAAAAAGTAAGGAGATTCTTCTAATGTGAGAAAGACAGAGAGAGATAGAAAGTACAAATAAAAGACAGATACTTCACAAGCAGATAGCTGCTACCCATATGGTAATATGTGAAAATCACATCATGGTTTTTTGTTTATTTTTGTTTCTGATGTTGTTTTATTAATGGATAAAAGAATAACCATCAGTCTACTCTCATATCTCTGAGTCTTAGTGTCTTGAATTTCATCCTTATTGCTATATATATATATATATATATATATAATTTTTTTTTTAGAGACAGTCTTACTTTGCCCCCCTCAGTAGAGTGCCGTGGAGTCACAGCTCACATCAAAACTCAAATTAAGCTTTGCTGATTTTGTCCAAGGCCTTTTAGAATCTGTTGACAGATGTACCCCAGTGACTAGTACAGAACCTGAAGCACTTCGGGTATTTGTTCATTCAACAAATATGTGTTAACACCTACTGTGTTGTTTGGTAATGAGTGAAGGAATTAATGAAATCTGAACATACCTATAACCTGCATAACATTGGTGCTTTCATTGGTTATATCTGTTTGGAGAATAGTGTGGAGTCCTTGTTTGAATGTGTGCCCTAGAGACATACAGCCTCCTTCCTTAATAGCTAGGAAATGTGGGCCAGTTAGTCAACTTCTCAGCCTCCTCATTGCTAAAATGTGTACAATTCACACTTTTACCTTACAGGGTTATTGAGTGGATTAAGTGTGAGTACACACACAAAGCACTTAGAAACAAGCTGGTCACACATGAGCACTCACAGTTAGCTATTAGTTATCAAGTTGATTATTTCCTCCCAAAAGATAAGCCCGTGTCCTAATCTCTATCATCTGATTTGGAAACAGGTTCTTTGCAGATGTATAATAGTTAAGTTAAAAATCTCAAGGTGAGATCATCCTAGATTTCATAAAATCCAATGTATAGTGTCTGCAGGCAGAATGGGTACTGAAGGCCCCATTCTTGGCAAGGGAAAACATCTCCAGAAAAGGGGGGGAAATAAAATAATAAGCTGAGCAAGATGGAACAAAGAAAAGTCAGCTAATTTAAACCAGCTGCTGCTAATTTCTTATCTGAGCAGTTTCCTGGAAGCCTGGCCTGCAGGGGATATAGCTTGCAATCACCCTTGCTGGGTCTGTGACACACTAAAGAAATAATGGCTGGAGAAGATGCTGTGTTGCAAGGCCTAGCAAGAAACAATAACTAGGCCATCCCTTGCCCGGTCAACAGCCAAAGCAAATACTGATTGTGGAAATTTGTATTTGGCCAGGGCAGAGATCAAGGGAATAGCTCAAGCCCTGAAATATGAGTAGGAGGGCTTATATCCCTTATCACAGAGGAAGATACCTCTGGGGTGGTAATGAAAGGAAAATTCCTCTTTCCCACCCATTTTTCGGAGATTGACTCCAGTGGTGTTTTACTTGCAGTGAACTAGTGAGGATTAACACCCCTCTAGGAACCTGTGTGTGTGACTACAAACAGAAGGCTGCCCACACACAAGGCTCAGGTTCTGGATCTCTAAGACTGCTCAGACCCTCCTTAAAGTTAGTGATTATAGAAACAATAGGAACCGATATGCTTGCTCAGGGAAACTGCTGACATCTTTCTTCCTTTCCTCAGCTTACCCTCTAGGTTTATGAGCAAATAGCCTTCAATAAAAACCTAGTGGAACAAACACTTGGGACTACTGCTGGAACCCCACAAATGGGCAGTGGTCCCCTGTGCTCCTGCCTTTGAAAATTCTATTCTGTGTGTCTTGTCTCTTTGTCTCTTGTTGTTTCTAACTTTACCTTTCTTTAGTTGACCACCACCAGATCCACTGGTGGATCTATTAGCGGGCCCTTCCCCAGGGGATGGGACCCTGGCAGTGTCCCTATAAGAGAAAAAAGGAGGAGTCTAGAGATGGGGCGGGGGGACATGGGAAAGCCATGTGACGACACAGGTAACGGTTGGGCTGATAGATATATGAACCTGGAAATCCCATGGATTACCAGCAGCCAGAAGCTAGGAGACAGAACAGACTCTTAGAGCTTCTGAAAGAAAGTACAACTCTCTGTACAACTGTGGAAGAATAAATTTCTTCATTTTAAGTCATCCAGCTGTGATAACATGTTACAGCAGAGGAAACCGATGTCCTGTTCTAACTATAAAGTGAGGAGTCATGCTTTATATTTTTATTTTTTGCCTTCTTAACAGCACCTGGTAGAATTCTCAGTTAATAGGCTAGGCTATTTTGTAGACTACAGTAGAAGAGAAGAACTTTTAAGTTTGATGAGACCTTGGAATCCTTCTACTCTGGTGTTCACATTTTCTGCTAAGGTGGGTGAGGAAGCTTGCCAGAAGCTACAGAGAGCTGGCATGGGGGCCAAGCGGGGCTGGAAGTACAAAGAAGGCCTCCAGGGAATCATTATCAGCCATTGTCCCCAGCAGGGGTGTGCCCAGGCAGGGAAGGTGAGGCCAGCAGAACAAGCTTTTTCACATCCAACTACCTGAAGTGAGCTGGTGTGTACTGCTCACCTGTTCATTTCTTGCATGGATAAAATTCTTGCTGAAGAAACACACAAGCATGCAATTACTACTTTCTAATGTCATTCCAAGCAAAATAATACCCTGGTTCTAATAAAGATGGAAGAAAATCAACTCAACATGGATCATGAATCTGAATGTGAAAGGAGCCTTTGTGAGCAAAGAACTCACTTTATGAGATGTGTGGGATCCGGATCTGTTGGTGATTGTGATAAAATTGTTCTTAGCCATAGACAATAAGGGCGGAGCCTTTTGGAACGTTCCTGAGCCCATCATTCCTCACCCTTCACTTTGCATCTTTCCCTACTGACTCAACATATTATTGGGAGACGGTTCCAAGCCAATAAACAGCGGACTAGAAATGAGAAGAGTAGAAAAATTAAACCAGCATGACTCTTGGCATAATGATAAATCTCCATCTGAATATTGTTTAGGGATAGGTCGCTGAGTCTCATGCCCCTATGCAAATCAAATTCATATCCTTGAAGACACAGTTTTCTTATTTTCTTAAATAAAACCTTCCTGTTGATCACTAGTGGGTGGCTTCCTTAGGTTGCTTTCCACTTTTGGAGTCTATTTTATTCCATCTCAATAGCTATTACTTATCTTTTCTTCTACCTTCTGTGGCCCTACCCACAGATAAATAACTCCAGATTCCCCAGGAAGCCCAGATACGCCACAAACTCTCAGTAATTTTCATATCAGCATGTTATTGACAAGACTAAGGCGGGAAGAATGATTTGACTGTCAGATGCCAGAATCAGAATGAAACCACTTCACTCTGTGAAACTGTCAGTTGATTTTACTGTCAAACGAGGCATTCTTCTAGTATTTTGCAAACTGTATGTATTCATGGCCAGCCCTTCTCCCACACAGACCATCAGAGAACATGTGGAGAACACTTTAACCCTGCCCTGCTGTGTTCAGCTTTCTTAGCTGATTTGGGAGTGTTTCAAGTTTTATTTATAAAGGCAGAAATATTTGTTAAAGTTGTTCTTCCTATCACTTTCCATTTTAAACTCTGTTTAAAATATATATGTATGTGTGTGAGTGTGTGTATCTCAAAGGATTTAAGCTGTAAATTGTGCATTATATATAGCAAATTTGGCATTGTATATGCCAAAGGATTTAAGCTACAAATCATTAAGAATTTAAGAAAGGCTTAAAGCCCCTGACCTCAAATGCTCTCTCTTTCTTAATATAGAAATCTCTCTTTCTTAATATACTTGTATAGATCAGCATCACAAAGTATCATCCACTATCTCAAAGGTATGCACCCAGGGGCACATGGATGCCTGAAACTGGCCAGGTAGGGGTGCTGTAAACGGCAGAGTTCATGCCTCTCTAAAGCCGTCAGCCCCACAGAGCTCCAGATGACATCCCCCAGGATGTCCAACTGCAGAGTTCATGCCCCCTCTAAAGGCGTCAGCCCCACAGAGCTCCAGATGACATCCCCCAGGCATTGTTCCCACTTATATGCTTTCTAGATCTTCAGATATTTTAACAAAAGGTGGTAGTTGAACCTTTCTAGTGTAAAATAATTATATATTAAAAATGCTTATGTCGGCCAAAAATTCAAAATTTAGAAAAACAATGCGTAGATCAAACCAAATACTTCTGCAGACCTCTCTTGTACTGAGGGGTCCTTATAATATATGTCTTGTAAATCAAACGTTTATTTCAGCTCATTTATTTAATATAGTCGGTGGATCCTGACTGAGCACCATTTTGGGCTGTGAGCTCTACAGTATGGACTTAATGCTGGACACGGCAGTCGCCACGTACTTATGGAAATGAAAGTCTACTTCAAGTGTTTGAGACTTGAGGCCTCTTGGTGTATAAAAGAGAGGTCAATTGGTTTATCAACGAGAGATTAAGTTTCTCTTTGGGCCTTGAGGCAGACTCATGATAGTTTTGAACATCTCTCTACATATTCTACCCTGCAGAATATTTTTTATGTGGTCACCCTTTCTGGTCAAACATCATCCATCCTATTTGAATACCTCATTATCCTCAAGATTACTCATTAATTGAACACATATGTGTATTTATTCTTTTAACTTACTCAACAAGTATGTGTTAGGCACTATTCTGAGCCAGGCATTGGGTAAAGAGAATTTAGAGGTAGACAGAGCAGGCAGCTTCCATTTCATGGAGGGCCTTCCACACAGGCCTGATGCTGAATACAGCACACAGAGATGAGCTGCCATTGAAGCAACGTGCCCTGCTTGGGAGTAATGAAGACACTGAACAGCTCTTGCCTCTCAGTTATTACTGACACTGGGGCGGGAGGAGATGGCCTGCAGAGCACCACTGACTTGTGGAGTGGGGAGCACATTATCATTGTCACTGTTCCCTTTATTTATTTTTATTTATTTATTTTGAGACAGGTTCTCTGTTGCTGAGCCTAGAGTACATGGTTTTATCATAGCCCACTGCCACCTCAAACTTCTAGGTTCAAGGGATCCTCCAGAGTAGAAATGGTGCTGGGTAATCTTTCTATTTTCTTTTTAAGAGTGGGGTCTCGGGCGGTGCCTGTAGCTCAAAAGGGTAGGGCACTGGTCCCATAGGCGGGAGGTGGTGGGTTCAAACCCAGTCCCTGCCAAAAACTGGAGAAAAAAGAGAGAGAGAGATGGGTTCTCGTTCTTGCACAGGCTGGCCTCAAACTCCTGGCTTCATGCAACCCTCCCACCTCATCTTCCAAAAGTGCTAGAATCACAGACACGAGTCATAGCACTTGGCCTAACTTGTCCCTTTAAAAGAAAGCCCCAAACTCCCACTAAGGAGAAAATCAGGCATGGGGAAAGGGTGGCCATAACACAGAGCACAGGAAGCTTGAGGAAGGAGAAGGCCCTCTGGCTCTTGCAGCTCTCTGTGCTGTCTCTGACAGAATAACGTCTACCCACTTTATTGTAATTATTTGTCTTTTCTGTTGACTCTAAGGTTTGTGAAGCAGGGATCAATTTCTAACCTGTCCCAAGAACATATTCCCCACTCCAGGTCCAGAATGTGTAGAAATAGACCCTGGAATGGGCTGACGTTCTGTATAAAAAAGACTTGCTTTCCAAAGTTGCATGTAAGTCAAGGATTCCCGTGGTGAGCTTCTCGGGGAAAGATGAATTACCATCAATAAGGCACAGTTAGAAGAATGGAATTTCTAAATTAGATAAAACTCACTTTGTGAAGAACAAATGTCACCAGAGCCGTCCAAGGTCGCCATATGTCAGTGTGAACACTGGAAATGGCTCATTTAAGGCGCACAAGCAAATTGTCCCACTCTGCATTACCTACGTTTGCATGTAGGGCTCCTTGCCTCCCAGCTGTGAGTCGTGTGGGCCTCTGTAAAAGGTCAATGTATAATGATACAACATCTTTCGTGATGACATTTTTCACGATGTATTTTTCTACCCAAGATTTCTGAAAATCAATCACCCATTTTTAAGCATTTCATTTTTTGAGCTGAGGCTGGAGCAGCTGGATGTTGGAATTTGCTATCAAACCATTCACCCATCCCTAACCTTTAAATGTTTGGGAAGGAAAATAAAAAAGAGAGAGAGAGAGAAAAGATGAGTGTAAAATAATTTAGTAACCCACAGAATTCATTTAGTTTAATTTATGCTAATCATGGTGTATGGGTGTACTGGCAGATAAAAATAAAGCCGGTGGAGAAGATTGTATTGAATAAACTGCAACAATTAACCCTCGAAATTATCACGTGAAATGATTTTAGCTTGCTACTGAAAATAACAGCTCCAACCAATTGTCTTAACTAGTGATGATTAAAAAGCTGATTAAATTCTGGGATTTATTTTACATTACTCCCACGTCCATTTGGTCATTTTGTGTAATATTTTAATTATAGGGGCTTTTCTTCCTCTAAAAGGTTAGAGCACAAAATTAGAATTTGTATTTCATTATTATGCTCAGTTATTTGCCCAAATGTATGTTAGAGAAAGATAGTAGTCTCGTTATATGTCACAAGTGTTAAAGTGAAGTTCTCGGTGACATGAAATGACCCAAAACGTTGTTTTTCAGGCTTCAGGACAATTCACGAATTACCAGATTGTATCTCACCAATTATCTCCTAGGCGTCCATATGCAGTTTCTGTTCCCAAATTCAGTACAATAAGATTGTTATTGATTTTATTAGGAAGAGAAAATAAATTAAAGTTGTGAATGTTTTGTCTAAAAGTTTTGCGGACTTTGCCGTGCCCTGCATTGTTTGCCAAGGTGAAATTAGTCATTTGCCCAGAGGACTGGGAACAGAACTGGTATTGAGGGAACAGAATTGTGGGCAGTGAAGGTAGAGAGCACAAACCCTGCTACACGCTAGCCTGATGGTCAACTTCCTCATCGGGCCCCCTTCCACTCCATCTGCCATGAGGTGTCTAGGGACAGTCAGCAGAGTTGTTATTTTCAATGTTATTATTCACTCCATTATTGCCTACTCACCATCTAAAATTCAGCCAGCTGTCACCTCCTTAAAGAAGTCTCCTCTGATTTCTCCCAGGTCTGAGTTAGATACTCCTTCTTTTATGTCCCTATAGGGAGAACCCTCTTTCTATCCATCCCAACAGTGAACACGATACAATTCAGGTGTCTGTGGAATTGTGTCTTCCATGATAGCATAAATGACTTCAGACCAGACTCAAAATCCTCATCTTCATATATTGTTCTTATTTCATAGTTAGTAACAGACATCATCTTACTCCTATTCTAGAGGTAGAAAACTTGAGCAAGTTAAATATTATAGCATACATAGCCAAGATTTCCCTTACACTAGTGATCTTTCTATACTCCAAAAGTAGTCAATAAACTTATCTACTAAAGCAGATAATCAGATAAACAGATTAGAGGAGACATGAAGGCCCCTACAGGGTCTTTGGGATAAATGTTACCTATTTATCTTTATTTTCCTCCTCCTCTCATACTGTCTCATTAGAATCAACCATGAGAGAGCTGTCTGAGTCCATGTGCTTAACAATCACCTGTAAGTTTCAAATATATGTCCTTGTCCTCCCTGCAGGGAGCCCACCTAGCAAGCACCACCCTCTACTGATATTTGATCAGAGCCTTTGGTTATGTCACTACGTCATTGACATTGGGAAGACACGTTAAACCAGCAGCCAAGTCTATCATTGCTAAATGCTTCCTTGCTTTGTACTTCAGCCAGAGTTTAGCATTTAAGTACATATCATATAGAATATTCCAATAGATATGTCTATAGAGCAGATGTGGGTGTGAATGGGAAAATGAGTAGAGATTTATGTGGCTTGCTGTGGATTTTATTATCTTTTTCCAATTTAGGCAGAAAATTTGTAGGTGGTTTATACCACCTTCACCATCAAAAAATGCTAATTAACAATAGTATTGGTGGTTAAACTCTCCTTTCTGACAATGATAATAATATAGCTGTATGGATTGGTTACAATTTGGGGTAGGGAGAGAAAGAAAATAACTCTGATTAATTTAAACAAAAAGGAATCTAATGGAAGAATAGTGGGAACTTCTAGAATTGATGGGAAAAGGAGAACAGGCCTTAGGAAAAAATCAGAGGGTTTTATATTTCTGGAATCCAAGGGAAAGAAATCGCAGTGATGGTCCAACCCTGGAAAAGACTTCCTTGGGCATTATCATTAGAATAAAGGGATCTCATCGTGTTTTAGTCCTGTTGACTCTATTCAAAATTCAGATTCCAGGGAAGAAGTGTCCACTAGTCTGATCATGAGTCCTAAGGGAAAGAAGGATTCTGCTAGGTAGAGGAATGGTCACTGCAAAACAAGAAACATCCTCTACACCAATGTGCTAAGTCCTTACTACATTGTGGGCACTGCCCATAAATTACATCTGCTTTTCAAGCAATCTGTGCCACTGGCAGTGTTACTCCTTGTGCACAAATGAGCAGCACTAACAATGCATACGATACACTGGCCACGTATGACATGTGGGCTTTCTATAAGAGATCCACTTTGTATATAGGAAAAAAAATAGCATCCACAGATTTAAATGTATTGCCACTCTATTAGCAAAAAATCAGTTGTGTAACTCACTATAAGATCTGGTTGTGAGCTCTGCCATGCACTGAGGAAGCTGATGATGAGAGTGGTTTAAAAAACTTGCCCGAAGCCACCGGGCCAATCAGCGGTAGAGACAGTTATCATATTCTAAAGCCTTCCCACATGTCCAACTGCTCTCTGCCCATCAGATGGCCAGTGGATGTGAACTGGCCATGACAATGACTTTTCCACCATGCCCAGAAACTTGGGAGAACCCCAGAAAGCTGTCTGTTGGCCCTGCACCAAATCCAGTCCTGCCTCAGCATCCCTGTGTGACGCCTTCCACCTGGAACATTCTGCCCTCCTCCTTCCCTGACTCAGACTGACTGCTGAAGGAATATTTCCTCCTTTAGGAGACATAACTGGTTTCCTAATTTTGTATGGCTGCTTCCCCTTACTCTTCAGGACATCATCCCGTTACAGCCCTTCTCACTTTCTGAAGTCATCTCAGTCTCCCTGCTGACTAGTGCAGCCCTTATTATCCCCACTGCTTAGGGCAGGGCGTGGCATGTCTCAGAAGATGTTGAAGAGGTGTGGGTGGGTCACGTACAGGAGGGACTTGTGGTCAGAAATGGCTTCCTGGAGGATGCTGTGTTTAAACTTAGACATTCGGTTGAGTAGAGGTGAAAGGGGAAGTGGAAAGATTTTTCTATACAGGGAATTGTTTGTGTGGGACGTAGATGAGGGGAGGGGAGAGTATATCAGTATTCAAAGGCTGGGAGCAATTCATTACAGCAGAGTGAGTGAGATCGGCCAGAAGTTCATCAAGGAAAGTTCATGAGTAGCGCCATGAGTCATGGTGAGGAGTTGACCTCCAGCTGTGCCACCCATCTATGCAAACATTGGCAGGCCTGGGCTCCTGCAACAGCCCCTGTGCAGACCAAGAAGAGGCATGGACCTTGGCAGCCATTGTGTACGTGTCCCCTGAATGAAGAAGATAAGAGAATGACCCATGTCACAGGGCCTGCAGGGGAGGGGCACTGGGACAGGGGGAATAAAATCCAACAACTCCTGAGACAAGGGAGCAGCTTCTTACACCTTCACTTTGTTTGGTCCCCACCTACCTCTTGCAACTGACCCTGGAAGAATGCAGGGAGTGAGGGGGACAGGCAGAGCCTCAAAGCGTAGATCCTGCTTAGGAAATGTATCAGTAATCAAGGAAAGAACTTTCCAAGCTCGGCAAAGTGTGGGCTCTTGAATATCTCAAACCAAATGGGACTAAAATATCTGAAACTCAGAGGATTATGTATTTCAGATCTTTTCTCCTTTGATCTTATTTCCAGCAGCCCTCCGAGGACTTCTTTACTCCTGAAGGAATTTTGGTCTTTGTTTCATTTCCTCCATCTCCAGATTTCTAGAATTTCAAGAATTATAGACCTTTTGAGTTATAAATCTTTCCTTTTGTAAGGCAAGGACAACAGGCTGAAACAGGAAGGCCATTGATGGTGACAGCACTAGAAATAGCCATGGAGGTAACAGCAGTGGTAACGAGGGCTGCAGTAACAGTGAAGGTAACGGCCAGCTTATGTGGCCATGCCAGGCACAGTTCTCATTGTTTTATATAAATTGCTTTCTTAAATTGTACCGTGAACTCTGATATTATCATATCCCCAACTTACAGAAGAGGAAGGAAAACAGGAGGAGAAAATTTAAATAACGGAACAGTGTCACTCAGCAACAAAGTCTCAGAAGAGAACTAGATGGCAGCCAGCTAGGATGCCACAAGTGTGCAGGGAGCTGCAGGGGCCTCCAGGGAGCTGACCAGACCTAACTCAAGTCCCTGTTTTGCTTTCTATTAACTATGGGACTTCCAGAGAGGGACTCACCTCCTCTTCATTTCAATACCCTTATCTACAAAGTGGGGGCAGCAACAGGGGTTGTAATCACAGTATTCTTGGCTCCGTGTTTGCTGAGTGCCTGACACAGAGTACAAACTCCCTCTAGCAGAGCTACCATTGCCACTTTAGCCCTCCAGTGCCCGTCAGATAAGGAAGTCACTACCACCTTGAGGCCTACGACTTACCCAGTCACGTGCCTGCCAGGCAGGACTTGGACAGTCAGCCCACTTTATGGTTTTGCAATCCCCGTTCCTTCACTTCTGGGAGCAAAGTGAGCGTCAAAGCTTTCCACAGATAACACATCATCAATTCAAACGATGTCTAATGAGCATTTAGGTCTTTCTTAGCAAAGTTGAGGCTGCCCGCTAAGGATTCTGGTAGAACCAATAGACTATTGAAAGCAATATATTTTGCCCTTTGCAAAATAATCTGAGATTATTGCCAGATAATCTGAGAGGCAAGTGTCTTTTTAGAAAGGAAGCATCCCATCCCTGCCTTTGTTTGAATCCCATCTCAGCCACTTCCTGGCAGTGTAACCCGGGGTCATTACTTAACACTTCTGTGCTTTAGGCACCTCAGCAATAAAACGGAGATAATTAAAGCTCCCCTCACAGGACTGCTTTGAGTAACAAATGGGTTAATATATGCAAAACATATTCGATGCGAAATGAGAGCTATTTGTATTAGTATTGTTCAATATCAGCTCCGAGTTGCCTACTCATTTGTACTTTTACTTGCCTTAGCTGATGAGAACAGTTATTCTCATCTATTCAGTGGGGAGCTTTAACTTTTTTTATGAAGTCATTACCTAAATTGTTCTTGTGCTCAAACTGGCCTGGGTGGTGTCAGCAGTGATCACTCTGCTCACAATCCAATGGGATTTTCTTCTTACCTTGGGTCTTCCTGCTTTGTATATTTACCAGGGGACACTGGGCAGGGGACCCCGAGGCCTTATCACCATGGGTCTGTCCACTGGTGCCAAATAAAATCAGGGTATCTAGACAATATAGGAGACATATTTACACTGGTTTCTGTAGTATCCTGCTCTAATTCAAGCCCATCTTTGCAGGTACAATGGGACTGGATATGAAATGCCAGGTAAAATAGAATGAATATGACATTTTTTTAAAATAACTTACTGAAAGTTTCCAATGGGAAAGTAAGTGGTAATTGTTTCTCCTTAGGTCAGAAGTGTGTTTACATGCAAGTGAAATAAGAGGCTGGATTTTCTTTTTCTAAGATGTTTGGAAACTTCTCATGGAAAAGATACCTTCCTACATGACAACCAATTGTATTCAACACATGATATTTAAGAAGTTGTATTTCTGTGTTGCCTCAAGACTTACCTGCATCGAATTTGGAATTTTCAAATAGAAAATGAGAAGTTGACAATTTATCAGGGTTGCCAAGTAAAATACAGGGTATCTAAACAATATTAGAGATATGTTTACCCTAATACTTATTACAGGTTGAGTATCCATAACCTGAAAATTCAAAATCTGAAATGGTCCCAAATTCAAACTTTTTGAGTGCCAATATGATCCTCTAATGAAATGCTCATGGGAGCATTTCAGATTTGGGATTTTTGGATTAGGGATGCTGAACTGTAAATACAATAAAAAATATTCCAAAATTAAAAAATATATATACATATCATAAATACCTCTGGTCCCAAGCATTTTGGATAAAGGATACACAATCCACATTCATTGTTTATTTGAAATTCAAATTTTACTGGATATTCTGGGCTTTTATTTGCTAAATCTGCCAACCTTACCATCCATGTGTGCCAGGTGTGTATAGCGTCAGCCATATTGGGAACAGAGTGCATCATGGGAATTTCTCACCTCTCTCAGATACTTCTCTGCTTCCCTTCCAGAGAGGAGAGAAGTAAGCGATGAATGATCTCTTTGAGCTATTAATGATCATTTTCAGCTATCTATCTTTGGCCTTTTCTTCTTTGTTCCTATTCTCTATAGTTTTTATTTTTGAAAGTTGGAGTGATAGCCTTATTTCTCTCACAATTCGTCGTGCCATTTCTCTGTCTCCAGGTACTCAACAGACCTCTCCACGGCAAATGTTCTCCATGGTAACATGTCTCTATTTGCATAATGGATGTTGATATAAGGCCATCATATACCTAATTACATAATAAAAGTCAGTGGAAAATGGTGTTGATATACAGAATTTGTTTTATAGGCAAACTCACAGAAGTGCATCCTCTTCTCATGAACTGGAAAGAAATACTTATTACTTGATAGTGTCATCAGGGAATGAAATCTGTACCAGGATTTACTACCCAATTAGTTAGTGATGATCCTTATCGTGTAGTGTTGGTTTGATTTTTTTGCAACATGGATCAAAAAGAGTGGGGAGAATTTTTTATTTGGAATGTGTCCTTTATCACAAAATTATGAGAAAACATGAGGAGACAGTTTGGGGCCTGGTATTAGGTGAACTTACCTCCTCACAATTTAAGGTGTAAAGCGTGTAGTCCCCTGGCAATGTGGTCATCTCCTGCTCTCGACTTCTGTTTGTTCCATTCTTCCACCTGGACCACGGTTCCTCTACTTCTTTTTTGAACAAATAAATCAAAAGCTGTTTTACTGTATAAAGAGCTGCCTCTCAAAATAGCAATTCCTGGAGGCTGAAGGAGAGAAGCTGGCTAATCTATCATCAGAATTAACATGGCAGGTATTTGGCCATTGATTAGGAAGTTTGCTTTCGCTTTCATTGGGAGCCCTTACACTGTCAAGACATTAGGAATTCTATATTCTATATAACTTTGTTCATGATAAGATCATTAAGATACTTATACAAAAAAAATAAGCCATTGCCTAAAAATCATAAAGGAAAATAATTAAGTTTGCACCTAAATAAGTTACAAACGTCCCTGTTTGGCAAATAAAGTACACTCATAAATAAATATACAGTAAATAAATGAAAAAAATGACAAACCAGGGAGAAATATTTGTAATATGAATCATAAAACAAATTTCCTTAATTTACAAAGAGCCCACACAAAGAAATAAGGGGGAAAAAAAAAGAACAACCCAGTAGAATAAAGGGCAAAGGATATGAAAAAACAGTTCAGGAAGGAATGCAAATGACCAATAAACATATGAAAGGATGTTCAACCTCATTCATAATTAAAAAATTCAAATCCAAATACAATGAGGAGAAACCTATCAAACGGATGAATTAAAAGTTTGCTAATAAATAAAGACCTGGGAGGTGTATGGAGGGGGTGTCATCATGCACCATTGCTCGGAGTGCAAATGGTGACATCATTTCTGAGGGTACTTTGGTAATATCCATCAAAATTATATTGCCAATATGTTTTTGACCCGATAATCCTACTCTCGGGAATTTTCCTCACTAATGCCAGGCTCTGTGCATCAAAATATGTGCTCAAGAACGTTCAGTGGAGTGTTCGTACTTAAAAACAAAACTAGAAAATGATTTGGCAACAGGAAACTGGGCAAATAAAAATAAATTATATGTGTGACGCTGCTGGATAAAAATAGCAATGGGGTAGGTCTGTGTGTATTACTAACTGGAAAAGGTAGAAGGTAGAACAGGACATAAATCGTGATTCATTTTGTTTAAATAGAAAGAAAAGGCACGTAGACAAAATTCATTTTTCGTAAAGAAAATGAATTCAATGCCTACCATGTTCCAAGCACTTTTAAAGGTGCTGGCACTGCAGTGGTGAGCCAGTTTTTCTCACATCATCTTGTTTTAATTCACTTTAACTTCCCAGTTCCTGAGTCGATCTCCTTCATGTTTATATGCTCTTGTTTCCTGTCAGTCTTTGTCTGCTGGAGTGTCGACCTCATCAGTGCAGGGATGTCGTCTTGCCCACCACTCTGTCCCCAGCATGCGGGCAGGGAAGTACAGAGGGTCTGTAATGGGATTGCTACTCCCGTCAGGGTCAGGGAGAAGTGGGCTCAGGCAGAGTCCCTGGGAAGGCAGGAACACAGGGGGTGAGTTGGACAGCTGGGGACTGGAGAGGGGGAGGAGTGGAGATGAAGGAGACCCTCGTAGGCAGCAGACAGGTGGCAGAGTTCAGAGGGAGGCTGAGGAGGGTTTGAAGGAAGAGAGTGACTTGATCTGATTTGTATGTTCCCAAAGTCCTTCCAGGTGCCTCATGAAGGATTCACTGAGTAAGGCAGGAAGGAAGTGGCAGAGAGAGCAGTTGGGGGTTACTGCAGAGGTAACTGAGAGAGGCTGGGAGAACTTCCCCGAGGATGCAACAGTCAGCAGCTTGGGAAGAATAGAGTAGTTGGTTCCTTGCAGGTGGAGAAGAGCGAGTCAGTCCAGGCAGAGGAAGCTGCATGCTTCTGGCTTGGAGAAGTGATGAATCCCTGCAAAGAAATTAGGAGCTTGCTGGGCGGCATGAGGACATGGCCATGGAGGGTAGCAGCTGAGGTCGCATCGCAGGAGAAGCCTCAAATGGGGGATCTGCATATGGTTTATTTTTAACAAATGTTTCGAGAGTAGGTGAATAGGAAGTAATATATTCAGGGGGAAATTCTGAACAAAGAAATCTAGGTGGGGCAGTGCCTGTGGCTCAAAGGAGTAGGGCACCAGCCCCATATACCAGAGGTGGTGGGTTCAAACCCAGCCCCAGCAAAAACTGTAAAAACAAAAAACAAAAGAAATCTATGTGGGGAGAATATAGTTCTATTCCTAGGGAAGACACTTGGTATGGAGGATATAACAAAGACAGGATTTTTGAAGAACTTGTAATTAAATATTACCAAAGATAGAAATATAGTACTGACCTTCCTGGAAGCTTGTTCCATGCTTGGCTATTGTGAAGACCCCAGGTTACCATTTGCACATGCCATCCCCTCCCCGGGTATTGAGCTCTGAACCTGGCTGACAGCAGAATCATCTTTTCCACTATTTCATGATGTATGAAAATCACATGCTGCTCCAGTATCACATCCATGAGTTAAAGTTTCTTGGAAACAGCCACACCCACTCATTCCTGTGTCCTTTCACCCCGGAGGCTTCTTCTCTGGAAAGGCAGATGTAAGTCGTCTTCACAGAGATGTTACTGCCCAAAAAGCCTAAAATATTTGCTATTTGATCATCCCTGGGTCAATATATTCTGATTAGATGGTGCTTATGCTAAAAACATTTGGATATATTTTGATGCACCAGGGTATTTTCACATAATTTATTTTTATATTTTAGAAGGTGTGCCAGGTTTTTTAAGGGCTATGCCAAGTCTTTTCTTGCTAGGTCTGATCACCTTTTGTGGTGTGTCTCTAGTTGTGTGACAGTCCCTGCTGGTCCCTCTTGGATGACCATATTGCTGACCCCCAGGTCAGGGCAGAGACGACAACCTGGGCTCAAGGGACCGCTCTGGGGCTGCCAGTGTCATTTGCATTCAGTTTTACTTGATTCTGCCTCAAAGCTGCAGAGTTTTGCTGATGCCCACGCTGGGAGGAAGCTTCTCAAGTCGGGATTTGGTCGGCATGTTGGGATAATTTACTGGAAGGATTTTAATTGACTCCTGACCCTGAGAGTGGCTTGTGAAAACAGCATTTTACAAACACGTTGCTATATTTACTGACACATTCACACTTTCTGTGGATGGTGAGAAGAAATTCAGAAGAGGGGCTTTCTCTGCACCCTCCACCCCCTTCTCGCCATGCTTCTTTCTCCTCTGTTTTAAGAACACTGTCCGATCACAGCTGGTGCCAGAACATACGGCTTGGGGAATAGCGGCTGCGTGCAATAGAATGCAATAAAAGTATGGTTGCAGCTCATGTTTATTTCACTGAGAAGTGTTTCTGTGGAGAAAGCACAGCAGACTGAGTCAGGCAGGCGTCGGGGCTGAGCACATCTGGGGAAGGTTCACCAAATTGGCTCTTGTACCCCACCCTGCAAGGCATTCTCCCTTCCTCGCTCTCCCCAATTTTAGCAGGGCACATCTGGATTGAAACTTCTGCTGGGATGTGTGCTGTAGTCTCGGATGTGAAGACATATCCGTATGTGAGGACTGCTGTATTGTCACTCATCACAGAGGACCTCAATTGTGTGGCCTGGAGTCACTGTGCCCCAGTGCACTCACTGGTTATTGGCAGGTGTAGAGCAGACCCCTACCTTCCAGAGCTGTCATGTGGATCGAAAGTGCCGGTACAGTGAGGGCCTGTAAGACCATGTCTAGTTTATAACTGGCATTTGTAGAATACTAACTAGTGTGTGTGATTATAGCTCTGATGTTCTATCATCACAGGAAGTTCATGGCCTCTTGTCACCATTCTGGGACACAAGGACATCTCATATTTACCTTTCCTTCTCATCTGTCTTCCCCTTTGCAAGATTTCTCTTGATTGATTGATGGATGTTTTTCAAATTGTGGCCAGTAATGAGCGTTATTATTCCAGAGATCCCTCTAGCCCAGAATTGTAAGTTGAGATCCAAGGAACCTCAGGGAGGGCCTTCAGGGGGTCAGTGCCCCCACATGTGTACACCCTTGTAATATGTTTGTGCATTTTCCTGGATATAGTACCTACAGATTTTTGTCAGAGCCCTAAAGAGATGCAGGCCACAAAGAACATAAGAATTATTGCTCTGGGCAATAGGTAGGCATAACCCTGCCAGAAGACTGAGGCTGCAACAGTTGCCTAACTTTTCTCCCTAATGATTTTAGGTACCAAAATTCTTGAGGCTCCAATAAAACCATGATTCATAAATAGAAAGGTCTTTGATTCATATTTTACTCTTTTTCTTTGAGACTCACTTCCTACACATCTCAGGAACTTGGCCTCATTGCCAAGCCACGGTCCTCAAAACTTATTTTATTTGCTCGCTTTTTATGGAAATTACAGGGGGCCTGGGCCATATCATCACCTAATTCTCAGTCAAAAAAATTTGGGCTCGGGGTGAGGAATAATACATGGGGAAGAAATGCTTTCATTGTGATCTCTACCCGGAGGAAGGTAGGAGTTAATGCAAATGCTCACAGCAGAAGAGCAGATCACCTTGCATTCCTAGGGGCAAGCATCAGTTTGCTTTTCGTGTCTACATGAGTACGTGTGTATTCTGTGTGGTATGTGTGTACATGGTACACATGTGCAGATGCACTCTCCACTGTGTGTATGTGAGGAACACGGAGGTGAATGGGGCGTAATCATTAACACAGCACAGGTCAAATCAGCCTGGTGGACTGTGAATCATTTCTGAAGCTCATCAAGATGAACCGTTACACCTGCATTTCTCTTCCCTTCCTGGCTCTGCCTCTTCTGCCATGCTCTCCTGACCAGACAGATGGGGGAGTGGAAATTTCCAAACTGAAGAAGTTCTTTTTATTTCTTCCCCCTGCAGTGCTGAGCCTTACCAAAAAAGTCTGAAAAAAAAAGAATATTATTTCTTTCCACAGCAAAGAAAAATATTAAACTTGTATGACTGTTATAAATATTACATGCTCAAGGCACCAGTACCTGTGTCTACTTTTCAAGGCGAAGTTGGAAGTAACCCTTCTGCAGCTGCTGTTGCATTTTAGATGGGATACATCCCCAAGGGCAGGGTCACACCCAACTTCATGTTTGTGTATGTTAACAAGAAATTTGATGAGAAAACATCAACTATGCTTATTTTGAAGCTCTTAATTGGAGATTATTTTCTGTTTTATAGCTTTTGGGTGTAATTTCATATATGTCTACCTTATACTTCATCAAATTCTGATGTATAACTGTATAAGTTTATCTATATTTTGATACTCACGTGATCTCTACCCAGAGGAAGGTAGGAGTAGGAGCTTCTTGTCAAATAGGTTTTCTCCTTTCAAGTACACTTTTTTCCCTCTCTTCATAACTCAGCTGCTGCTGTGTTCACACCATGTTCACACTATGGTCACTCTATGTTCATGGCATGTTCACACTATGTTCATGCAATGTCTACACTATGGTTACTCTATGTTCATGCTATGTTCACACTATGTTCATGCTATGTCTACACTATGGTCACTCTATGTTCATGCCATGTTCACACTACTTTCATGCCATGTTCACACTATGTTCACACTATGGTTACTCTATGTTCATGCCACATTCACACTATGTTCATGCCACATCCACACTATGGTCACTCTATGTTCATGTCATGTTCACACTACTTTCATGCCATGTTCACATTATGTTCACACCATGTTCATGTTGTGTTCATGCCATGTTCACTAACTGTCACTATTTTCATGCTGTGTTCACACTATTTTCATGCCATGTTCACACTATGGTTACTCTATGTTCATGCCATGTTCATGCTATGTTCACACCATGTTCACGTTGTGTTCATGCCATGTTCACATTACTGTCACCGTGTTCACACTATGGTTACTCTATGTTCACCCCATGTCCACACTATGGTCACTCTATGTTCATGCCATGTTCACACTATTTTCATGCCATGTTCACTATACTGTCACTATATTCATGCCGTGTTCACACTATGGTCACCCTATGTTCATGCTGTATTCACATTATGTTTATGATTCTGTACTGTAGTTCTCAAGATGTCACCAATGCCACAGATTCAGCACAGTAAAATCACTAGACTATCAAAGACAAAAGGTTGGTCACTCAACTCTGTGGAGTCACAAACAGCATTGGTAATGAGCCAGCAGAGAAAAGATGTGTATAAAATCCAACACAGAAATCAGCTTCCCAGATCACTAATTTAAGCAGAGAAGGGGTCCGTAACAGAAGGAATGAAAACCTGTATGTGTCTGACACTCCACATTTCCACGGGTTATCTTCATAAGCAGAAAATAAGTTAACTTTTCCCTTTCCCTTTCGAATGGGAGAATGGGAGAATCAGTTTCAGGGGTGTCCAGCATCTTTTTCTCTGCTGCATATTGGAAGAAGAAAAAGAGTTGTCTTAGGCCATACATTAAATCTCAAACACTGACGAAAGCTGATTGGCATAAAAATAAACAAACATCCGTGCATTCTTTTCATGATATCTGCCCCCACAGATAAGCAAAGAAAGTCCTCACAGAATCGGCACACTGCCTGAGAGCTGCAGGTTAGACACCCCTTGTGGATCATATAAAGCTGCCTCTCCTACAAAGATCTCCTGAAGCCTAAAGCTGCTGAATCCTATACTCCCAGCTGAGATTGAGCCCAGATGTGCTGGCCAGAGCCCTCCTCCTTGAAATTAGATATAGCTTGTTCTCCTTGCGGGAGGGATGATGATGCTTGCTCTTCCATTCCTGCCACCATCTCCTCTCTGTCCTGGGCTCTTGCCCTGTCGTCAATTACACCGTACTGTTGTCCACCCCTACCTAATTGTTCATGTCCTAGAAATGCCTCTCATAGCACACAGTCCTTATTTACAGAACAGGCTATTTCCCTTCAGGGCAAAGGATTTTATAGTTACTGTGAATATTCACATTTGCAAAGCTGCTCTGCAGTCTGCACTCTGCTTATTCCTGTAGTTCAGTCCCAGCTCAGTTCCATGCACATGGTGAGCCCTTAGTGACTCTGTTGAATAAAATGCAAAAGTGTCAATCTCCCACACTAGACAGGTAGCACGGTCTAGCTGAAAGAGAGAAGACCTCAGAGCCTTAGACGTAAGCATCCCCAGATGAGAGCCCCGGCACTGCCACCTAGAAACTGTTTGGCCTACCCAACATCTCCAATTTCTGTTTCCTAGTCTCTAAGAATTGGATAATAAAGCAAACCTTTCATTTGTGAAGTAAGATTTAGACATCATTAATGAAATTAAATTGCCTTGAATATATTAATAAGTGGTGCTGGTGGATGCTTATTTTTAAGGGGTATACAAGGATATCTAAGGAGGCTTTCTTGCAACTGGGCAGAAACTATCCATCCAACTCAAGCACATTTCTTTCTTGACTATTAGTCGATAGGATTTATGGTTTTGTTTGCCCTATTTCCCTTGAGCCTGAAAGTTGTTCTTTGGTTTAGAAGGACCAACCTCAGCTCCCAAGGTGATCAAAGCATGTATAAAAAATAATAGCTCTTTCAAGTACCTGATGGCCCTTCATTGGAAAATCTTTGCAGTACTGATATAGCATTGTTTATACAACACATCCTTGTGACAGACTCCCCTATGGGTTAGAAAGTGAGGATTTTTCTCCTTTTAAAAGAGCATCATGACCAATGAAAGTTAGCAACCATCTTTGCTTATTTGATTGGCTAGCTGAAGTTGATTAAGTAAGTACATGGGTCCCACCCAATTTCAGCTCCTTGGTTTTGAATCTGCTTTCTACTGGGTTTTTCTCATTAAGGAAGGCAAAGCTCTGCAAATAGATTTTCACATTTACAGGTCTAAGTCCTAACTATTCCTACAAGTTTCTAACCAGACACAGTCAATTCCGTTAGGCCATACACTCTACACTGAGTGTTTAGAGAAACTGGCAAATAGAAGCCATTAGGTCTCCAAAATGCACCACTATTCACTCACAACCCAGGCAAGACTGCATTCCAATAGGCTATTCATTTACTGTGTCCAGGGGCCCAGGGGCCATCTCCAACATCCTCACACTGGCCCTAAGTGGAGAGTTTAGCTCCCCATTTGCATCAGAAAAATGAGGTATATTTGGAATTTCTAAAAGTCAGACATTTTATAAGTGGGAGAGTCGAGACTTGAACCCAGGTCAAACAGCCTTTTGTTCTTATGTCTAAGACCTGGGGATACCACAAAGACGCCTGCATAATACTTATCTTTGGAAAGCTCACAGGCTTCAACACATACGTGACTATCATGTATGGCCAGATGTAACACCATGAGAAAGTTTATGTAAAGAGCTTTGCGAGCCCAAAGGCGGGGTTTGCAAAAGGAGCAGCATGCCAGCCACACCCTAAGGAATCAGTAGTGTTTCTGCAATTTTGTGTGCTTTCTGGGTACCAGGCATATTCAGCTCAGAATAGATGCTGGCAGGAAACTGTGGTACAAAGGAGGGCATGAGCTCAGGAATTCCCCAAGACTCTGCGAGAGAAACAAAGCTACATTACAATTTGTTATTATTAATTATTATTATCAGATCTGATATTGTAATCTTACATTGTAAAGATATGATATGATATCTTATGATACCATAAGATAAGATATTTTACAGAGCAAAATAGTATTTTGTGCCTTTTTAAGAAAATGGAACAAAAGGGAAGGCAAAGACTAACCATTTCTGTCCATCCGTGCACAGACAGTGCAGCAGCTCCCCAGCCTCTGTTACCCTCTGCTGTTTCAGCAGCTTTAGACACTTAAGTGTCCTTGAAGAACAAGTTTCATAGGAGTGGGGGCTTTCTACCCTGCTATGTGCTGGAAAAACCTCTCTCCATCTCTGCCCAGAAGGTATTAAAATGTACTTGATTTTTTAAAATCAAGGAGGTTCTCCTTTCTTCCTAACTTCCTCAGGAGGGACTAAGATGCCACACTTATACCAGTTTCTCCCCCTGTTTGCTTCTCCTCCTCTTCTTTAAAAAAACACCCACATACCAGATTCATCTAAACCCCAGCCCATGGGGTCAGCAGCAAGCAGCCAGTACAGCTTGGAGAAGGCCCCGCCATGGACTCTGCAATACACCCCATCAATCAGCCTAGAGTGTGACATCCCTGTGGGCTTTTCCTCACCATGATAAATGTTCACACCCTGGTCAGCTGGTCTGTCCCTGTGACACACATCTCCTCACTAACATCCCAGGGCTTGTGCTAACTTGAAACTTTATAGACACAACAAGGATTAGTAGAGGAGGACTGTGTCTTTATCAGTGCAATGTGTGTGTGTGTGTGTGTGCAGTATATAGAAAAAGCCACAGTATTCCGCAAGGTACTGTGCACATTAACTACTAATCCTTTCTTATAAGGAGAGTGCTATAGCATCTTGTCTGGACTCTCTTTGGTACCTGCTTCTGCTGTTCTCTGTACGTTGCTTTCTGTACCTATCCCAATTTACATACCACAGCAAATCCTGCTCACTAGTCCCAGGTATCATTCGTGAGTGCCTTGCACACAGTTATCAGAATTCAGTATGTGCAATTGTTTTATGAATGGGCATATTAAAGATTCAAAACCAGGTGGAGTTTGCCTGTAATATCTGAGGTCTGTTTTAGTATCAGGAAGGAGCTCGTGCTCTTCACCTGGGTTCTGGTGGCCTCTGCCTGATCCATCTCCTGACCGTCCAGCCATTTAGAGGCTGAACTTCAGATTTATGGGGACGAATAGTTTCAGATTCCCTGTCTCAGTGGTCACTATTTGTGCCAGAACGTTCTGAATGATTGCTGGAGAGTCACATGTAAGACTGAGAGCACAGTCTGGGAGGTCACATGGTCCTCCCGTGCGTGTCGTCTTTGGGTAAGTTGCTCAGTAAGAATGAGAAAGGTGACGCCAACTATGGGGTGTGATTGTATAAGACACCAATGAGGAGATCGGCACAGGGGAAGTAATCGCATCTCGACTCACTCTTACTTGTGTTCTCATGATCACCTGGTACAGAGTGTTTCCGATTCTTCAGGGTTTGGAGGATCTTTGATTGTGATATTAGGACAATAGTGAAGAAGATTCCATAAATTAGTCATGCAGTCACATTGGGTTCCACCACATCAGGACCTCCCATCTGCCTCCTCCCCGCTCTCTGCTAAGCACTTTCATGTACATTATTTTATTCAGTCCTTTCCTATACGGAGTATTAGGCCCAATCAACAAATGGGGAAATTGAGTTTTAGAGAGTTTTTAAAGTCTCCTCTGAGTTCAAGTCAAAAGTTTCCCCTGAGTTATCTCTGCACTTTAAAAAGGACTTGAGCAATGTGAAGGATAGAATTTTGAGGTAATCTCAGCTACCTCCCAGATTTTAGGGAGGGAGGAACAAAGAAAGGGTTGTTGTAGTTAAATGGGACGAGTGAGGATGAGAATCTCCGCTCTGCAGAGCTGGGATAAGAACCTGCTCTCCCGGCTCTCAAATTCTGCTTGTTAGCAGCTGGTAAAGATCCCTTCTTTTCATCACCTGTTTTTAATAGAAACATTATTTATTTTATACAGGAAATTCTAAACAAACCTGGACGATTTAGGTCCCAAATGGAAGAGAAAAACTGAGACCCTCTCCCAGCCAAACACAAGAAAATTTCCCATTTTAAACTTCCTCCTATATTGTCTCGAGTTTAGAAATCAGTAAATTCCAGCGTGTGGGTCAAATGTAGCCGGTCACCTGTTTTTGTGTAACTTTTACTGGAACACAGTCATGCCCATTTATTTACATATCATAGCTCTAAAGGCAAAGTGGTTGTGACGGAGACTATGTGGCCCACAAAACCTAAAATATTTGCTGTTAAATATTTGGCCTTTTACAGAGAAAGTTCTCCAGCCTCCCCCATTGTTGGCCTTGAGTTTTGAATTTATATTCTTTAATAAGTTGTGTTTTCCCTCCGAGATGATAACGTCTGGTGGAGATGTTATCAAATCCAAAATCCAAAGGTCCAGGTCAGGTTTCTACTGGGCTGAAGCCTGAATATATTACGTCTAGACTTTTCTCCACCTTAGAGACCAAATTAAAAACAAGGCTCAACTCTCCAGACAATAACACACCACCTTTTCAATGTGGTCTTTTCCCCCCACCCAACAAGAAATAGAACTCCATCAGCAGCTAAATAAACCAAAAGGTGATGAATGAACAATTAGGACTATATGCATATTTTATGGCATATTCTCAGTGACTGGAATTCCACCTGCCTCCAGCCGTCCTTCGTGTGTTAGTCCTTATTACGTGTTGCAGGAACGGCCGCAGTCCTACCTCCCTCTCTTCGTCATCTGGCTGCTTTTCTGCTTGTACACACTGAAAACAAATTCATGCACTACATTGCAGCTGAGTTTGCTTGCTTTGGGCCAGGATGGTTGCTGTCTTATTTAGCACACTTATGTCACATAACTAAAAGCACGGAAAGCAGAAATTAGTTGCTAATGTAGAAAAGAGAAGGGTTATACCTGTGAGGGGAACATTGCATTCACTGTGATAGAGGCAGCCATCACTTTCCAAAAAATTCATTCCCATTTTCCACAGAGGTAAGTTGTTGCTGCCCAGTGGGGAGTGTAATTCAATGTCCTCTTTGTAGTCCCTCCTTCTAGCTGGGCCTTAGGACCCATTGCTGCCAAGGGAATGTTAGAGAAGGGATGTGTGTTGGTGAGGAAGCAGATGTGCCTACTCTGATTTGTCCACATCTGGCTGGAGAGAAAGAGCAGGGGCTCTGGGGGCCACAGAAGAGGAGGAGCAGTGTCCTCCCGTCACTGCAGTGCGGGCTGCCTGTGCCACCTCCCCATCAGAGAGTGGGTGAATGAGAAACTGGTTTCTGTGTGCTAAGCCACTGAACTCTGGGCAGGGGCATTTGTTACGGTACCTAACATTAATTGACCCTCAATCCCACCCTTTTCCAACATGGCGCCTTCCCAAGGTGAACAACTTCCAGAGCAAATGTGCTCACCATAGACGTTCACCCTCTTCTGAGTGGATGCTTCACATCTCTGACAGTCCTACTGCTTGTGTTCTGGGTTAATTTGCCCTGAAAACGACGCAATTGTAGAGCTGAAAGGACCTTGGAGATGACAGTCAAAACACCCCTTTTTATAAATAAGGAAACAGAGGTTTTGAAATTATATCAAGTGACTTGATCAGGGTCCTGTCCCTAATCAATGGCAATTGATCTTGCTGTGAATCAGTAGGAGTCTTGATTTCCCTCAACTTCTTATTCTGTTTTGTTATCTTTAATTTCACTGTGGCATACATTGTAGAACTATGTTAGTTTACACTTGCAATTGTGTCAGCTGTTGCAGTTGGGAAAAACATAATATTAGCATTAAGGCAGGAAGCAGGGCCATGTGCCTATGTGACATCTTCCAGCTGTGCTGTTATCTGCAAGCAGAATTTTTCAAACATGAATGTATTTGGAGATGAATACAGTTGTTGGTTTTATGATGAATTTCTTTTATTGAATCATTGCTATGTACATTAATACAGTCATGGGGTACAGTGTGCTGTTTTTATATGATGAATTATTTGAAGTGACATATTATTTTTTGAGCCACATAACCATCTATTTAAGTTTAAGTGGGGTGAGTTTGTGAGGCTGAAAACTGCATTAATTAAATTTACCAGAGAGCTTTGTAAATAAGAAGGGACATTCATTAAGGGACATGACTTAAAGTCAAAGAGTCCACTTGGGGTAATTTGATCATGTGTGATAAAATGAAACTAGGAAGAGTGATAGTTTCTTGGGGATTCACAGTAGGAACCCCTTGCTGGGTACAGTGGCTCATGCCTGTAATCCCAGCACTCTGGGAGGCTGAGATTGGTGGATTGCTTGAGCCTAAGAGTTTGAGACCAGCACAGTCAAGAGTAATACCCTGTCTCTACTAAACAGAGAAAAATTAGCCAGGCATTTCCTGCTACTCGGGAGGCTGAGACAAGAGGATCACTTAAGACTCTGTCTAAAAAAAAGAGGGAAAGAGAGTAAGAACCCCCATAATTAGTACTCTGCTTCTCATCTTGGTTTTGATCAAGTAGTAAAATAAAATATATCCTTAAAGATGAGGCAGAAACGCCCAAGTGCCCATCGATCCACAAATGGACCAATAAACTATGGAATATGTACACCATGGAATACTATGCAGCCACAAAGGAATGCCTTTCTTACAGAAACCTACACCCACATGAAAGCTGTATTTTCAATATAAGATAAAATGGGATAACATAACACCTGCAAGATTAGTGTACCTATGAGTGTAGCTAGAGCAGGGCGTCATGAATTTCCTATTCTTATGTCACAGAGGTGCTTATTCTGGATTAATTTATCTCGAAATGGCAGACAACCAC